>VXCM01003299.1:0-51518 GCA_014773175.1 Lucifuga dentata
AGTGATGCTGAGCCAAAAGCACAATGTATGAATGTGGTGAAGTCCTGAAAAATTAATAAAATAAATTCATCGAAGCTTCAGACACTTATTAACAGCAAGGTATCTCACTGAGCGTGACCAGAATATTTATTTTGTTTATNCAGACACTTATTAACAGCAAGGTATCTCACTGAGCGTGACCAGAATATTTATTTTGTTTATTGCAGCTGGCAGTGGAAATGCATGGTATTATGTTTCACATTTATTTGGGAAGGTGGTCCTTAGACATCTTGTGACATTCTAAAGGTCCGCCTTAAAGATAAATTCCAAACAAGCATCAACCAACTGGAGGCTGTTTGAGATGTACCAACAAACCTGTCACCCTGTTTTCTTCAAGAAAATTATTAACAAACATTTATCAAAAGTTAGCTTTGGTTAGGAAGTGAGTGTGTTTACAAGCACGTGTGTTATGAAGAAATATGATCTGACTGTTCTTGGTGTGCACTTTTGGCTGTTAGCATTTAGCATTCATAAACTGAATTTATAATCTGCACCTTTATTCTGCCCTGGCTCATGTAATGCATCAGTAAATTACTGTATTAATAGTTGTGTTTAAAATGAATTTTGCTCACTCCTCTTTCTGTCATCTCTTATGCATATCTTATGTCCCTTGTGTCAATAGCTAGTAGGTCTTGGCTGTGTTCTAGAAATGGATTCCCCAACTCTTCCAGCACTCCTTAACCTCCTTCAGGAATGCTGCTTGCACTCCAGGTTGCAGGTCCTGGTGATGGTGTCCGGTGTCACTAGCACCATGCTGTTGCTTTATGGCCTGCTGCTGAAACTCTGTAGTGATCCTGGCAATTTCTGGCCCTGCAACCATCCAGCGTCTGAGTGCTGCTGGACTGCTAGTCAGTCCAGTAGCCCCACCAGAACCTTTCACCACTGCGTTGTTCTGCTCATGGCACTGGTCAAGCGCCATGGCAGAATGTGATAAATTTTTACCTGGACCTAAATGCATTATCTTCAATTCTGGCAATCTCAAAAGTATCACAAAAGTATCTCAAAAGTATTTGAATGGGCATCCCCAACTTAGTTGAAAATGATACCTTAAATATGATAAAATGTGATTACATTTTTTTTTTTTTACATTGTTTGGTTCCAAAATTAAGCACGTTTGAACATTAGACCAGGGGACTGANTTTTTTTTTTTTTACATTGTTTGGTTCCAAAATTAAGCACGTTTGAACATTAGACCAGGGGACTGACGGCCATCTTGGATTTGACCTCTCAGGTCCTCTGGGGTCAAATCGACTTCCTTCTGCATCTGAAAATAAACATTATGGTATGTACTAACTATGCTAGAAATTTCAGGCTTTTCTCATAAAATGCACAATTGTAATATGAAAGCTTGTCCGCTGCACTATTAGCCACTGACACCTTAATGAAACGATGTGCCAACTCACCTTTTACAGAAACCAGTTTCTATTAGCGTTTACCTTTATTTAATAATAATAATAATGATAATAACTATTTAATATGCGGCATTATGTAAATACCAACAGAAGCATATCTGGGTGTTTAGCTGGTAAATGCTTGATTTTCTTTACAGCTAGTTGGTATCTTTATCTGTGGTTTGGTGCTGGAGAGGTCAAATATATCACAGGCCTTTTAGTTAGAATCTTGTTTTTTAGTTATTTGGAAATAGGATTGATGAGAGCCACAAGACTCAACCATGCAGTAAATGGTAAAACCAAAACAATAAGCTAAATGTTGCTAAAAGCTCATTAATGCTAATGGTTTAAATATCCCAGCAGCATGTATTTAATTTAGTTGACCTTGGTAACACTGACAGCTATACATGAAACAATAAATTGTGATAAAGTACAAGGTTGAAAAACTGAGAACAAACCATAAACATCAATTACAGATGAGACAGAAAAGTGTTAGGTGATAGAAAGTCGCTTCACCTCAGAACACAAAATCAATATGAAAAGTGTCTGATATCAGCCCTCTGAAAGCAGAGATGCACACCTCTGCATCATTCACTAACCTTAGGTGATAAGATGCATTACTGAGGGAAATTGAGTTAGCTTAGCGTGTCTGCTTGTAATGGCTTCAGCATGTAATCTGCTGCCACGTCACTGAAAGCATCAAAGGCTTCTTCAGGCTAAAGTGCTGTCCAAACCAAACGACCTCTTTATACAGGAGAAGTGAAAAAGACACATCATTGCTGCACTGAAGCAAACCTTGACCTCTGACCTCCTGGTGGAGGACAAAAGGCAAGGACGAGGATTACAAAACATAAAAGGGTCTATTAGATGCCCAGAAGAACACTAAGTTCAGCCAACATACCTTCCTTAAAACTAGAAAACAATTTTTCCAGTGGGGTTCAATATTTCCACTTATTCTCTGTGCACTTTCCCTTATTTCAGGAATTTCTAGAAATTAAATAAGATAGCTCGCTACTTTAAAGTATTATAAAAAAAAGATGCTAGAATTCGATGCTAGACAAATGTTTAAATAAGATTCAAAGACTTTATTGTCATATGCACAGACAAACGAGTTGTACTGCACAATGAAATTCTTACTTTACAGTCATTTTGGTTTTTGCCGTGTTAAAAAAAAAAAACTAATAATAATACAGAAGATAAAACATGTCTAATCATAATACCAGAAAACAATATTAAAGAGCAATANAAAAAAAAAAAAAAAAAGAGTTCAAGTACACACACAAGATAAGAGTAAATGTGTAGGTAGACATGGTCTTTCAGTGTTCGATTGTGCTGCGATGTTTTACTGCAGATGGTGCAAAATTGCAAATAACCAAAGGCATGTGTAAAAAGGTAAAGCAGCATGGGTCCTCCAAGTAGTTTATGAGGTCAGTATGAAGAGTGATGTGGGTTGGGTGGAGGGGTTGGTGGGGAAGGTGGGGGCAGAGGTATGACAGAGAGGCTGTTCAGCAGTCTTACAGCCTGGGGATACAAACTGGAGGTGCAGCATCTCACAGTTAAAGATACTGGAAAAAGGTGAAATCATCCATGAGCAGTTCTTATGATTCATTCATAAACTTTTGAATTTAGTTTTTGTGATGTGAATTATGGGGCGTTCGTGTGCCTGAGTTTCTTGTGGAACTTACACCAGCAGTTATTGTAGCAGTGGTGGTAATATCAGTAGTACAGAGAGCAGCAGTAGTGACAGGAGGGGAAAAAAAAGAGAAAAGGGTGAGAATGAGTGCATGACAGAGTAGGGAAGGGGTCAAAGGGCATGAGTGGGTGAGAGTAAGACTGAAAGGGTTACAGGAAGAGGGAGAGAGAGGTCATTACACATATGGGGAGACACCATATGTAGGTAGTGAATGAGAGGATTAATATTTCTGATTTAATATCTTTCATCAGCCTTATTGGTACTATAGATTTACTGTCCAGAGATGTGTCCAGTCAGTGACTCTCTGCCATGTTAGCAGTGAGCTATAATTATTAAAACAAAGAACACAATGTATTTTGTGTGGGCCTGGACAATGTGTCAGTCAAAGTGAGTTTTTGACGGATAAAGCAGTCTGCTGTCCAGCTCCAGGCTGAAGACCAAATAACATTTACAGTAATTACCTGTCAAACTGACTAACAAAGCTGACACTCTGAGTACCCTCTAATTATTCCGTTTGGTTATTTTCCTTTAATATGCCACTCCTGTCTTCTTTTAGGGTGAGATGCTGTTGTTCATCTATTAAATTTAAAATCATCAAACTTAGAGCCACACTTCCTTAAGCTGTTGTGCAGTTTATTGGCAGGTACGGTTTTGCATAATAATTCTGTGTTAGTGTGTAAAATTGAGGGGAGACGTCCAAATTTAGGAGAGTTTGAAGAGTTCATCACCCTGATTTTATGATGCATTCAGGACCTTTAATGTTTTAAATGAGAAAAGGTGGATAAACCAAAGCAAAAATAAGAAGGAAAACCTTGCCATTAAAAAAAAAAAAAAAANTTTTTTTTTTTTTTTTTTTTTTTTTTTTTTTTTTTTTTTTTTTAGTTGTTTTATCATTGTGTACCCAGGGTATTATCTAATCATGGATTATTAATAAACTTTGGTTATAGTGCTTTGTTCAGTTTCACAGTGCTTTACAGAGAAGAGAGCAGAGAACAATTTAAAGAAGACAGCAACAGAAGATAAATAAAATCAATAAAACGAGACAGATTTTTTCTTAATTTCTTTTAAGTCAAACCAGATTTGTACATAGTAATATAAAAATGTTATATCTGAAATGACAGAAAGAGCAGAGTGAATTTTTCCAGTCAGTTCCTCCTGTAGGAAGAGGAAAAACCATATTTCGGCTCAGCAAGC
Source organism: Lucifuga dentata (assembly GCA_014773175.1). Lineage (NCBI taxonomy): Eukaryota > Metazoa > Chordata > Actinopteri > Ophidiiformes > Bythitidae > Lucifuga > Lucifuga dentata. Next base: position 4,318 of record VXCM01003299.1, read on the forward strand.
ATGCAGTAAAACTCACAACTTCTGCAAAACTGCAGAGGTGAATTTGACAATATTGTGGCTTTGTGATAATCCACTGCTCAGCGTTTAAAAGTAAGGAACACGCTGGAAAATTCACACTCTTCCTCCACTATTCATGCGTGAATAATCCAACTTTAAGTCGCCATTCACATTCACAGGAGTAATTTATTTTATAATTTCAGCACTTGATAAGAAAAGTGTCATAATGGAGAAAAATAATGGAGGAAACAGCTGATAACAGAGTCTTAGGCAGCGTGACAATTTGTAAAACCTGTGAGCTGTGTGTTGTAGATGACAATAATTTATAAATCAGACCAAAATGACAAATGAACCTTTCCAACCCTTTTAGTTATGCAGCTTGGATTGAGGAGGCATAGTTTATTCAGCAGCTAAGGGGGTCTATCAGAGACCACTAGAGAGAGAGAAGCAGGGATTTCCTTCATCTGGTCTTAATTCATCATCTCCTGGACTCTCAGATCTCCATCAGCAGAGCCTCCGTGCAGCACCAGACAGTAATGACTTCATTAACCGGTTTATTTAGTGGGTAATCACTTAATTAAACATAGTAACTGCGTTTTGAGGGCTCTCCGGAGAACCTGGGAGACATAAGTAGCTCACAGAAAGGTTTTACTGTTGACCAGTATAAACTCCAATTCACTTCTACACAGCTTTTAACAAACAGGGCAATTAAAAGGACTTTGTACAGAACAGAAGTTAGTTTTCAGGAGACAGAAACCATAATGTTTCTGTAGTGCAGAGGCGATCATTACATGTCAGTTTAGTTTTTTAACTTTGAGCCACGGAACGGCTTTTCCACACAGCAGGGATTGGAAATGGAGTTACAGAAGCTGTTGAATCTAAGAGCTCATCAGCACGTGTTATTTGCTCTGGTTGAGTAAAATCAATCTCAGTCTATCTACCAACCTATTGGTCTGTTTCTTGTATCTCTGTTGATGGTATGATAGCATTTAATAGCGGTTTGTACTTAATAGTAAGTGAGGCATTCTTTGCTTGCAGCAGTAAAAATGAGGACAGAAACTGCTGCTACAGTGCATTTTACTGGACATCCATATTCAACTTACCGACCAAAGCTGACTTTTCCCTCCATTTATGAACGCTGAGTCTCCTCCTGAAACTTTACCATGTTTCCTAGTGAGGATTAACCGTCAGTCATCTCACAGGCATATCCAGTTAGGTTTAATATTTTAGGTTTTATGTAGGGCTGTAATCAATTAAAAAAATTAACTAATCAGTCGCACAGTTTTCTGTGATTACAGTGTATACTCGAGTATAAGCTGAGTTTTTATTATCAAATTTCACAAAGCACATGGGGGGTCTTTTTTTTCCAAGAATATTTTTATATTTTTCTGCAGAGCATGGAAAATTCAGAATAATAAAAGAATAATGGTGACTGGTGAATGAATAATGGTGACAATAGAAATAGGTACATACATACAGTACATACAGTACATACATACATACATACAAAAAAAAGGGGGGGGNAAATTTGATCCCAGAGAAGGAAATTTCCAGGGGTGTAAATACTACCATTACCACTACCCATGAAAACAGTTTAAATCATAGCTTAGAATGAGGTATTTCCTGACTAAACATCTTATCAACACATTTTGCGGCAGTCAGTAAGCTCTGTTGTGACTGGTCAGTTACAGTAATCAGCTGCTGAAATAAATATCAATAATTACCGGTACGTGGATTATTTTCAGGAAATCACAGGAATATTATGACAATACCCAGAAAAACAGGTAATTTGCTAAACAATAAATTGATGGAACAACATCAGGGGGTCGGCTTNATACCCAGAAAAACAGGTAATTTGCTAAACAATAAATTGATGGAACAACATCAGGGGGTCGGCTTAAATACGAGATCGGCTTATACTGGAGTATATATGGTAATCACGATTAATCACATTAATTGCAGCTGCTGCATTCCATTTAGGTGTCAATGCCAGGGCTCTTGTATTGGGTGACTCACTGCTACACCTAAATGGAACAAGGCCATCGTTGACGTTATTAATGCTCTTCCTGCTGTGACACATCAGACTGTCTGCTGTGGAAAGTCTTCCAAAGACCGTTGGACTAGCAACCTTAAATGTAATGCAGCCATGAGAAAGGTCTTTAATTTGGGCATTTTCTGAACACTTGTTGTTGATTCTGCACTGAGGATAAACGTTTTCCTGTGTATCTTCTGCTTTGACCTCATAGAGGACAGAGGGGAGGAGATTCAAAAGCTCATTTATGCAGCTTTTAATAAACTACATCCTTGTTAATGATGGCTGCTAGAAGCCAATTCAGGAGTCAGTGATTGAGGATGGAGGCCAAATGGGACACACCCAAGCTGTTTGTCTACGTCCATCTGCCATCTGCCCTTAGCTGTCCTACAAATTGCCTGTTCTTTCCTCTCTCACTGACCAACTTAATCTCACTACCCTCGCTTATCAGGCTAAAGAAAATTAAAAACTAAAAAGACAGGAAGACACACAACACACACTTTGTATTGTTGTCAGAAGAAGATTATTTTCTCTCTCAGCTGCTGGGCCAGAGATGAGCAAACTGTAGGAATAGTTTTATCAGTCTTTAATTACTCTGAATAAATTAAAAAATCTAGCACCTTATAAAACAGAGCATATGATTGAAGATAAATTAATTTAACTTTCTGTCACGTCAGTTTAATAGATAATGACAACCTACAGCTCAGAGAGCCAATTAGTATGCATGAGTGTGTGTGTGTGTTTATCTGAATATGTGTGACCAATAAATATATTGAGAAGCCAACGACTGTATGTCAGTTGTATATGTGCTGCTCATGAATGTGTCCATGTGTCCAGTGTGAATTGAAACACGGAACTGAAAATGCACTGTCTGTGTTTGTGCACATGAATGTTAGTGTTTTCAGTGCTGTATGTGTATGTGTGTGTGTGTGTGTGTGTGTGTGTGTGTATGAATGTCTAAGTGTTTTTATGTCAGTAAGAATCGATGAGTCACTTGGTTGCCAGAGGCTTTAATCGAGGCATCAATTAAAAGCGTTAACGAGCTTGTTTAATGAGATGAAAACTCTGGTCTCTGACGTTACATTGCTCAGACTGGGCTGTTCCTCCAAAATGAGGTCAAAACAGTTTTTTCCTCTATTTTTTCATTCGCTAACTCTTTATCTCACTTCATTACCATGCTCTCTATCCTTTGTTAGTCTCACTTTTTCCTCCTTTACTTGCTCCTTCGCAATTATTTGTCTTTATCTCTCTAATTTCACCGTGTCCATCTTCCTTCCATCTCAGAGGCCTACATGCCCATACATGCAGATCCTTCACCCTGATTTTACTGCAGACATGTTGCGTATTAAAACTGTTGAAGAACACTGACATGGGAATAGAAACTTGCAAATCTGGTCCATCTTGAATCATTTATGTGCACACAAAGCTATTTGTGACATGTTTCTGTTCAGAGGTGCTGTTTATAAGAATTCATCTTATTCTGATACAGTTGAGAGCAGAAAGGGAGAGTTGGTGGATCTCTGTCAGTTGCTGCCTCTGGCAATTTTCAGGACAGAAAATTTCTTCAACAAAACTCATAAACCACAACTAATCAAATTATTTTTTTGTAATTTTCTCCTATACAAAGTATGCCTTACACAGGGATCTCAAACTCCATCACAGGGGAGGCCAAAATAAAAAACTGGGTCCAAGTCGAAGGCCAAACAGGGTCAACCTTTATTGAAAACAGACATAAATTGGCCTCATTTTCATCAGAGATGTTACGACAAATTATTTATGCACTAATATGGATTTTTTTTTAATGTCTTCCTCTCTATCAGCAGTGTTTCACTGACTCATTTCCAATGAAAAAGTTTGATCACAGGCAATCAAAAATAGCCAGAAAACTGTTATTTTTCTCAAGAGAAATCTAAAATCACTTTGTTTTTCATTAACATCACCAACAAGCAAAATGAGAATAATATTTTAAATGTGATCATGCCTTCTTATGTTATATACTTACGGCCACATCAGCTCTGCTAACAAGGCTAACAGGTTTATCTCTAACGGTAGCAAACAGCCTCTCTAACTCCCACCTGTGCTGAAAGCCTGTTTTCAGATCCACCTTTCCTTTGGCCATTTCTTCCGCAGGCTAAAGTTCATTAAAAGTGACTGGATGGGCATGGGGGGGAGGGGAGCTAGTGCTTGCAGGTGCTGATTGACTCGCTGGATGTTGCAGTGCATTCTGGGATTTGTAGTATCTGTAATGTGTGTGCTATATGCCTGTGAGCCAGTTATTATAGAAATTAGATATTTTCGTAGACCAGATATAATTGTATCACGGGCCAGACGTGGCCTGCGGGCCTTAAGTTTGACATATGTGCCTTACAATATTATTCAGATATATATATTATATTATCACAGCTACAGCCACATGCGACCCTGCACAGGATAAGCAGATATACTGTATGGATAGATTGGAGGTGGATTGGATGCTTTATTTGTGTGTGTGTGTGTGTGTGTTGTTCAGACAGCATGAAGACTGTGGTGGCTGTGCTGCTCCTCTGCCTGTCTGATCCTGGACTGAGTGACTGCCAGACAGACTGCCTGTCCTGCAGCCACTTCCTATCCAAACAGCTCAGCTTCAACACTATGGTGAGGAGGACACACACACACACACACACACACACACACACACGATCAATCTGCCCAATGATGAGCTTTATTTAGTAATAAAACAAACTTCATTACTTAAAGGACCATACCATCCATTTTGCATGTTTGAGACTAATATATTCAATTTTCATACATGTTAGGTTACTGACAGTCATTTCGCAAAGCATACTACTGGAACGGTGAATTAAAAATGTTTTTCCTACCTTTCAGACCGCCATTGGTTTCAGTTCATTCTGGTACGCTATTAAAATCGTTGATACTTGAAATGTTCTTGGGATAGGTCAGTCATCCTCAAAATCCGGACTTCAGTCTGGATTTGGACCGAACCACAACTATCTCTGAACTCTGAGCAAATTATACTTTTCATATGTATTATTTGTATTATTTGTGGGACATCACTGCCAAGCGATGAGTCAAAATTTGCTTCTTTCTACTCTACAAAGTGAAATCGAATGTCCCAATCCAACCCTGGCTTGACTGATTTTAATAAAAGGACTTCTGTCTCATTGAAATTTTTCTTTGTGGACCTTTAAGATTTGTATTTGAGTACCTCTGGGATAGGTAATCCATTATCACTAACAACATATATTATATATTCAGCTTTTTTTGAAGTTTTGTAATTTTAGCGGTTAAGCACAATAAAAAATGTGGAGTGAATGTATGCCTCCATCGGGGAATATAGTCCCAAAAGAAGACCTGCATTTATGGAAAAATTTAAAAGACCGTGACTTCATAAGGCTGCATAGCTATTAGCAGGAGAAACATGGATTTTTAAGGTTGGTGTATCGCTTAAATATTTGATTTTGAAAGATTAAGAGATTTTGCAAAATATCAGGAAAGCTGAAATATGGTTTTATCCTTTGGGAAATGATTGTCAGTAATGTAATGTGTGAAAATTTAATATATTAGGCTCAAACATGCAAAATAGACGGTATGGTCCTTTAAGTGGCTTTGCTTTAAACATTATTTGACCTATGAGAAGTACAGACTGCAAATATTCAATATAATAATTCAGCTCATTATAGCTTGTTACTTTAATCTTTGCTAACCATCACTTCCAACCTCGCTTCCTGTTGGCAGTAAACAGGTAAACGTTAAATGCCTTGCTGAAGGACTCACACACATGAGCATGTATAGGAGGATATAGGAGGGCTAAATGTCTCTTCCTTTTAATGTTTTCAGATTAAATGTGACAGTTTCTAAAAGTGAATCTCAAGCAATGATCACTTAATGAGCTTTAAGCTTAAAGGGTTTAATATTATTTCCACTGTGTGTTATTCACTCAGGTGCACATGCCCAGCAGATTATATTTGCCACTAAATCCAACACATTTTTTATTATTATTTCTCCATGTAGAGTGTAGAAAACATTAGAAATGCCATCAATATATTGAAATGGGCCTAGTCCCCTTTCTTTTAGAAAGGATGTTTGCACTGGCTCCTTTAATCGTTCTCCTCTCATTTATCTCATCTCTCCTTCCTGGCTGAAGGGCATTTTACATGGAAATCAATAAGAGATGTGAGCTTCCATGGTTAGTTTGTTTCAGTGAAACGCTCGTGAGCAGTGCTGCATTTAATGTTCATTTTGTCATCTAATTCTGATACATGCAACCTACAAACACACACATACATACACATGCATGACCATTGGCGTTCTGTCAAAGGATGATATTGATGATTAACAAACAAGAAATCTAATCAATCTCCTGCTGCCATATTGATTTTTATGTTATTCGTTTAAAGGCTTGTGGTTTTTTAAAGACTTTTCTAGACTTTTCATGAACATCCTCTTGAAAAAAAAGTTAGAATACCGTCACACTTTAAAGTTTGAAATCTGTATGTAAAATATGCCTTTGGTGTGAAAAAGTATATATTTTCAGGCTTGTATGTTAAAGCATGACTTAATATTTTCAGCATTTCAAACATTCTGGATGAGGACCTTCAGGTGTTTGATTTGGTTTATTATGAAGACTTTGTCAGGGGAAATGAAGATGATCTCTTGTCTTCCTCTCTTGCAGGTGTGTCTCATTGAGTGTGAAGGCGGCGTCTCCCCAGCCTTCTCCTGGGATCTCTGTCATAAGGCACTGTTGTCGCCACACCCCTCCATCTCTACAGGGGGTGCCAGGATGAAAAGATCTCAGGAGGAAGTTGAGGCCATGTTTCCTGAGGAAGAGGAGCAGGTGGACGGAGGTCTGTTGTTGCCCATCGCCTTGCAGAGGTTTGATCACGTGACCCGGGCTCTTGGGGTGGACGAGAGGGATTTGGGCAGCAGGGTCAGCCAGGTGAATGCTGCCTACAATTCCCACAATGCTCTTTCCCTTGAGAATGAGGATGAGGAGGAAATAGGGCAGGAAGAAGGGAATGTTAGAGAGCAGGATGAAGCAGGACTGAGTGTCTCCAAAAGATTTGGTGGCTTCATTAAAGGGAGGCACGGCTACAAGAAGCTGTTTTCTCCAGGAAGGTCGTACCAAAAGAGATATGGTGGCTTCATCGGCATTCGCAAGTCAGCCCGCAAGTGGAACAACCAGAAACGTTTTAGTGAATTCTTGAAGCAGTATCTGGGGATGAGCACTCGTGCCACTGAGTTCAACAGCTTGTCAGAGGACCTCACCCAACAGAACGAGGTTTAGCAGATTGTACCTGAAACAATACCTGAAGTGTGTTCATTGATCTTATTTTCTACTTAAAATCAACAACCTGTTAAATCACCAACATGAACCCCTCTTAGCCCTGAGTCCGTCATGTTGCAAACCAACTGCCTTTAATTGTCAAACCTTTCTTGCAGTGGAGATTAGCTGCTGTGGTATCATAACACCAGGAGCACTTAGTTTTTAGAAGCTCTCAGTTGCTCTTTGCAGTTTGGGAATCCTTGAAAATCCTGGAGTGTTTGCTGCACAAGTTAATTAATTGAATCTGCTTCATTTTTAATCTGCTTAATTTGAGGAGACCTACATTGAGGTCTCTTCAAGGTATGCTGAAGGTATGTTTGACATCCTTTGCTATCGGTTCCAGCTGGACCACTGTCTTTATTGTACTACCATCTTGTGGCCGATGTCCATAACACAGCCTCTGGTAAAGGACCATGCAATTGTTTTTGCATGTTTTAGCCAAATCATGTTTACTTTACATTACTGGTGATCATTTCCCAGGGCATACCTTTGTGTTTTAAATTTTTAATAACTACAGTTGAGCTCATTGATTTTTTTTGTTTGTTTTTTGTTTTAGTACATAAATCCTCTTGCAGAGATTGGCCTATCTGCTTTTCTTTTTCAAAGTTACATTATACTTTATTGTATGTTTGAGTTTAAACATGCAAAAATGATGGTTTGAGCCTTTTCATATTCCACATTTAATGAAGCATAGGTGTAAATGCTTATATTGTTTTATTACTGTGCCAAAAACTCTCCTCTGATAGGGCTAATATGACATGTTTGGTTAAAATAATCCCTCATCAGTCCAGTGTAGAAATCACAGAAAACCAAACTGAAAGACAATGTTCACACATATACTGAATGCTAATGATCTGTCAGCAAAGCTAATATTATGTCTGTAAAAGTGACAGCTTTCTCTGACTGGCTGTGTGTATAGATGCCAGATTACTGTATGTACAAATAGTATTGGATATTTTTGTTTAAAGTGTAATAATGTCATTTGTTTTTGCCCACTATGAAAACTTGTAAATAGCTTAATTTGAACATGTCAATAAAGGTAGTTTACTATTTCATTTGTGGCTGGTCATGCAGCAACTGATTCTGTGTCTTGAAGTGTTTTTCTTATCTTTCCTAAGGTTAGTCAATTCAGGACTCTAATTTTAACCAAGCCAGCATATTAATTATAAACCATGCTAGTTGTCTTATTTAATGCTAAACTAATAGCACATCGCTCTGACTGACAAAATATTTTTAGTCAAACAACCAAATTCCAATTTCTGATTCTGGACAGAAGACTATTTTGTATTAGATAGTACTTGGAGCTTGGAGCTTCCCAGTGCAGCCATAGCTGGTGACTGTTTGCCGCTGAGCCCTGACACAAAAGTGCTTTGAGAGTCAAGCGTCTTGCTCATTGGCACACAGACAGGATTTTTGTTTTTTTTTGTTTTTTTTACTTGTGCCAGCCCAGGTAAAACATGAATTAGTATATTTGAGTTTATGTCTAGAAACACACAATAAAGTATAAATTAAAGGACCATACCATCCATTTTGCATGTTTGAGCCTAATATATTCAATTTTCATACATGTTATGTTACTGACAATCATTTCCCAAAACATACTACTGGAACAGTGAATTAAAAATGTTTTTCCTACCTTCCAGACCTCCACTGCTTTCAGTTCATTCTGCTACGCTATTAAAATCAACTTGTTGATACTTGAAACGTTCTTGGGATAGGTAATCCATCATCACCAACAAGACGTGTATTCAGGTTTTTTTTAGAAGTTATGTAATTTTAGTGTTTAAGCTCAATAAAAAGCGTGGAGTGAATGTATGCCTCCACCGGGGAATATAGTCCCAAAAGAAGACCTGCGTTTATGGAAAAATTTAAAGGACCGTGACTTCATAAGGCTGTGTAACTATTAGCAGGAGAAACATGGATTTTTAAGGTGGGTGTATCACTAGAATATTTTATTTTGAAAGATTAAAAGATTTTGCAAAATATCAGGAAAGCTGAAATATGGTTGTATACTTTGGGAAATGATTGTCAGTAACATAACGTATGAAAATTGAATATATTAGGCTGAAACATGCAGAATGGATGGTATGGTCCTTTNAGTAACATAACGTATGAAAATTGAATATATTAGGCTGAAACATGCAGAATGGATGGTATGGTCCTTTAAGACCCTTAAAAACTTAAGTTAAGATAATGTATAAAAATGACAAACCAGCAAAGACAAATGAATACATTTGTCTTTGCTGTGTTTTATTTTAATGAGTCGGGTAGGAGAGTCATTTACACCTACAGGCAATTCACNTTGTCTTTGCTGTGTTTTATTTTAATGAGTCGGGTAGGAGAGTCATTTACACCTACAGGCAATTCATACTTTACAGTTTGCCTAACTTGCTTATCCTTGGACTGTGGCCCACACACACACACACACACACGCACGCACGCACACACGCACACAAACTTCACACAATTGGCAAGTACTGGAGCCATAATGCTCCAGTGTAAGAAAAAATGTAATGTAATGTGTAAAAAAAAAAAAAAAAAAAAAAAAAAAAAAAAAAAAGAGTATATTTAAAGTCATGAAAAGCAATGTAGAGAAAATCAAGGTGGTTGTAAAATTGTGATGGATTGGCTGATTGACTCATACTGTTTTTCTGTTTTTAATTAAACTAAATATGAGCACGTAATTTGATGTCCTCGCATGAAATTTGGTTGCCCTTAGAAATGATGTACTTGATGATCTCAGAGAACAAAGAAAACAGCACCAGTTTTTGAGGGAAACTTTGATCGTTGTATTCAGTTAAGCAAAGTGTTTGGTTTTTGGGTTTAGTTTGATGTTTTATGTGTCCTTTACATCCACTCATGGTTTAAACTTACTGAGATATCTATTTGCATGAGCCACCTAAATCTCTCTTTATCATGTGTCAGAACACTGTGTTGCATATTTGTATAAAACAAACTCTCGTCTGGGGACCATGATTATGTGTAGCAAATTTCATTGCATTGTCAAAAAATTTTATTCCAACACCTGGACTTGTTGTTTAGTCTTGAAACCATTACATAAGATAAACAACAAGTTCAGAAGCTTTGAACTACTGTATTACTGCTAGATTTCCAGTTAAATGGAAGATTAAGAGCCTTCATAGAAATTTCACCTAGTAATGTGTCACACTAACATTGCCTTTGAAAACATCTATATCACCATCGCAGTAAAACTTGACAAATCTTCCTGATCAGAAGAACATGACAGAGTTTTACATATTTATTGTGGAATGAATGTGTAATGTTGTGATTTTATTCCATATAAGTCTGCATGAATTGATTGTAATTATTGTGATTTATTACTTATTATTATTAGATGCATTTTACAAAAGATCAAGAACTAGAGAAACCCCAAAGCAATATTAATTCATGGTCTGATGAAGGTCCATGTGAATTATGCATTGAAATGTTGATCTCTTTCTCCAGGGCTTAATTTTGAAGATTTAAGTAGACCGGAAGTCGCTAGCTCAGCTAGCTTGACATTGACAGGACTGAAGAAGAGTTTGTCATATCATTCAGTCACTGGTCTTCGGTTGTGTCTTTCGTTGAAATATCATAACGTCTGGACTGTGCTGATTCGGTGAGTGTTTTGTAGTTATAAATAGTGAAAAGAAAAGTTGTCAAACATTGGTGTTTAGCTACTTTGCTAAATAATCAACATTAGCTTTCCGATAGCTTACGAATGTTAGCTAGCATCGTAGCACAAGTAACGCTAACTTTAACTCCACAGCCTCAAAAAACAAAAAAAAAAAAAAAAAAAAACTTTTAATAAAGTCGTACAATTTTCAGGTTAGCTAATGGTAATTCCACATAAACTGAAGGTCGAGTATAATTTATTAAGGTTATGTAGGTTAGGAGAAGGTGAGCTAAAGCTAGCTATGTAGCTAACTACGATAATTTCAGCTAAGGTTTCGATGATTTAGAGAATATAAGTCGTATGTCTGCCTTATTTGAAGGACTACTACAAGAAAACTCAACTGACTCCTTAGACTATGCATTTAATACACATATCTGTATAATATATATCTGTGGTAATTTATGTTTAGTGAAACCAGAAACCACTTGATGAATAACTGCAAACTCAGCGAAAGCTTCAGCTTGAGATATGAACAGCAGGGAATCTGCATGTATAACAGGCTGGATTTAACAGTTTAGACTTCTTATAGTAACCCTCAATCCTTTAGTATCCACATGACCACTGTGTGAACCTGTGTTTGTGTGTATGTTTTCAGACAGCACAGCTATGAGCAGCTGTGTGCGGGGCTCCAGGGCTCTGTCCCCTGTCCTGCTCCCCAGGCTGCTGCTGCTGCCTCAGACAATGTACAGAAATACCCGTCACGGGTTCTGGACGTCCCCTCACTGCACGGCTGTCAGTGCAGAATCCCAGCTACTCCCACTGCCCAGCCAGGCCCGTGTGGTGATCTGTGGAGGAGGTATTGTGGGGACATCAGTGGCCTACCACCTGGCCAAGCTGGGCTGGACTGACATAGTGCTATTGGAACAGGGCAGGTGAGTTAAAATAAATGTAATCTTTCATTTGGCAGGAATGCTGGAAGTTTAGTAGGGTCATGTATTGAACCATGTTTAAGCCTATATGTTGGTGTAAGTGGTCTTGAGCAAAACACATAAAACTCTTTTAGCTCCAGGTTCCTATTCTGTACTTAATCAGACCTCTAATGCCCGTTGTGATGACCAAATATGTCATAACATGCTGTTAAGGCCTGCCCTAATTCACCTAACTTCGCTTCATATCACTTCACATCACTTTACTCCACTTCATTTCACATCACTTCACTTAACTTCACATCACTTCTCTTCACTTTAATGTTATAATGTAATAACCACTTTCACATTTTTGCTAATAACTTTTGAACCGTATGTCGTACATTCAAAACTCTTTTTTTCCTGGATTCCTCGGACTTCCACACATCAAACCATTTAGGCCACGCCCATTTCTTCCTCTACATTTTCCACCATTTTGAATTTTTCCCAAATATCTTTAACAGTTTTCACTCTTCATAAACAATTAATGCATTACAACATAGGAAAATTTGATAGATTTCAGCTTTTCAGCTTCTGTTCAGCAAGTTGCAATCACAGGCGCATTTCTTGTAGGAAATATATTTCTAGTTGTATATTAACCTTCTTGTTGTTCTGCTGGCAGACTGGGTGCAGGCACGACCAGACTGTGTGCTGGCATTGTTAGCATGGCCAAACCCATCTCCATTGAGTGTCAAATGGCCAACTACTCCAACACTCTTTACCAGCAGCTGGAGGAGGAGACAGGGGTCAAAACAGGTCAGCCAGCAGATTTGACATGTTTTGTTTTTCAGTCACCAGTTGTTATTTTAGAAGATAAAACTGTACTCTATCATTATTAATAATATAACCATAACAACTTAGTAAATTAAACAGCTAGGGGCGTTGGTTTACCTGCTTTTTTTTTTTTTTTACTGTGTTTTTTACTTTTATCTCCCTAGGCTGGCTTAGTTACATTTTCAATGCAATCTGCCTTTGAGACTTGGATATACAAGTCATACAATTTTGTAAAACAGACTAAAAGTCAGTAAAGTGCTTTTTACTGTAGTGAAGGTGAAATGTTTGCATGTGGCATATGCCAAATTTCAGGCATGGCAAATCATATGACCAGCTATGATGGCACAACACATTCTTTTGTTTTTGGCCTTCACTGAGGTTAATTCCCCTACAGCTTGAGTATAATCATACTTGAGGTTTTGCTCTGTATTCATGCTGGGAGGAGCTTTGTGCAGTTTAGGACATGTTGACATGTTTGGTGTGCATGTGATTTAGGTTATATGAAGACAGGCTCTTTGTGTCTGGCCCAAAATCAGGATCGCTTCATCTCTCTGAAGCGCCTTGCATCACGGCTAAAGTAAGACCCATACTCTGCCCTTTGCCTGATATTTAATACATATTTCAAATACTGTTATACGTTGCATTGAAAATTGAAAAAAACAGAACAAAACAAAACGATTTAAAGCTTAGTGTTCTTTTGGAATAAGGAGACTAGCCCATCATGCTTTTATTGACACCATCAGTCCTTCCTCAGGGTAATGGGGATCAGCTGTAACATCATTAAGCCGAAGGAGGTGGCCAGGCTCCACCCTCTGGTTAACATTCATGATCTGGTGGGGGCACTCCACCTCCCTTCAGATGCTGTGGTGTCGCCACCTGATGTTAACCACGCATTGGCTGTGGCTGCTGCTGGTCAAGGTAATGTACTCACAACTTGCTATTGACAGGCCATGAATAGTACTCACACAAAATGAATGACTCTGGAGGGAATAAAGTCCCAGGAAAAGCCTGCTTTTACTGAAAAGTGTACACGACTGTGCCTTCTGCAATTGTGCACAAGTGTTAACAGTGTAAGCAGGTTTTATGTTTTGGAAAATAGTTGGCAGTAACATAAGGTGTATGCAGATAGTATTTATTGGGATCAAACATGCAAAATCACTGGTATGGTCCTTTAAACATATTTTACTAGTCATAAGTTACAGTGGAGACGCTCATACTGGGGCAAATAAAGACATGGTGATTATGTTACATATTTATGCAAAACAAATCTGATCCCTCCAGGCAATGATACAAAACAAAAAATATATGGCAGGAGGCAGGCCACATATTATATATATATATTCAACACTAGAATATATATAATAAACAGAAAACAGTTTATATTCTACATTGGATTATGCCAATTTTTGCACGCATGCTTTATTAACTTGTTACTTTTGAATCTACCTACTTCTCTGTTTTTATTGTTTTAACTGTAGTTATGATGTGTCATTGTCTCATCCCCACATCCTCTTACTCCTCCCCTTTTGTATTCCATGCAGGGGTCCAGATCCTGGAGCGAACAAGTGTCCAGCAGGTTCTTGTACAGAAGACTCACGTAATGGCAGTGGAGACTGATCGTGGCTCCATTGAGTGTGAATATTTCATCAACTGTGCTGGACAGGTGAACGTGGCGTGACTGTTAATTGACTGATCTGTACTGTTTGGTGTATTAAATATAACAGAGTAGTTGGACTTCTGTGTCATCTGCAGTGGGCTTATGAATTGGGCCAGGCCAGTGAGGTGAAAGTGTCAGTTCCTCTTCATGGTTGTGAACATTTCTACCTGTTAACCAAACCTCTCCAGGAGGCGCTTCCATCCAGCACACCAGGTCTGAAATATCTAACACACAAGAAACCTAATATTTTCTCACAGCAGGCGGTTTCTTTTCGATTTTAAAATGATGCCACATGATATTTGGGATTTGAAAAAAATCTCTCAATCGTGCATGATTACCTCAAAATTAAACCTTCCAGCCTGTACTTGAGTAATTTCTGCTGAGGTGACTGACATAATGACATAAGGTAAATTATGCACTATTAGATGGTGACACTGTGGCACTCTGCACATTTTTGTCATCTTTGAATGGAATGCCTCTACCCTGTGAACTAATTCAGTCTGTAAGCTCCTTCCATTAAGGAATTGAGATTATATCCTAATAGGGGAAAATAAAAATGGTTGTTTGCTGTCAGAGTTCGTTTTTCTGCACATTTATGCTGATTACATGAGGTAACGGGCTGACATCAAACAAAATTAATGGAAGTTTGGTGGAGGTGGCCTAAGTCTAACCGAGTCTGTGTTTTTGATGTCAGTGGTGATCGATATGGATGGCAGAATATATGCACGGCCATGGCAGGGAGGCCTGCTGTCAGGGGGCTTTGAGAAGAACCCTAAACCTATCTTCACCGAGGGCCGCAACCAGCTGGAGATCCAGAACATGCAAGAGGACTGGGACCATTTTGGTAATGTAGGAAGTGGTGGCTGCATTAACACTATTATTAAAAAAAAAAAAAAAANAAAAAAAAAAAAAAAGAAAAGCCAACTGTTGGCCATACATTGTCATTCCTGGACAGATTTTGTTTGTCTGTCTTTTACATATCATGTGTATAACTGGCCAAAAGTAAACGACACATCACAATGCAGTATTTCAGTGCAACTACTTTGGAATTTAACAGTGTCAGACCCTCATTTCTAGGCTCACCATTTTCAGCAATGTGTCTCATTTACAATAAATTACTTGTAAAGGAGACATCAGTGTATCCATGATGTAAACCATAAAAGCCACATATTCTCTGTTGGTGCAGGTGATTGTATGGTACTTACTATGCATTTCAGTGTAAATAGAATAAACTGAATGCATGTTACATTTGGATTCACAGGTATCTGCAGTACAGTTATACAGTAAGTGGACTCTTATATTTAGATGGACTTCTGTTTCTGTCAAAGGGCAACATATTTGACACATTGTGTGTGATTAAAATTTTACACTGTGTAGCTGTGGACATTTGCCAAGTACCTCTTTAAACTGGTATGAAGGAGCAGTTCATAGTTTTATGATGGAACAAAGCTGTCTCTATTTTTAGGCTACAGTAAATATCCTAAGGTGGCCTTCAAGTGTTTTTGACCTTGGTAGTAATAGAATTGAACAACTTATTATATTAAAATAAAACTGATGTTTTTAGGCTTAGATGCTATGATGCTATTGAGCTAATGAGCATAACGTGTAAAAGATGACATTTTGGAAATATTTTGAATTTGGGTCAGGTGAGAAGAAGAAAATGAATGTGTACTTTGCACTAGATTCTGTTCAGTTTGTTGGTTTACATACTGTATCTTAATATTGCTTTTTCTTTTCACCAAATTCACTTGTGTTAAAGCAAGAATTTTTAAAAAAAATTTTTTTAAAAAGACTAATTTATCCTCTTCTGTGAATGACTGAAGCAGTGTCCTACATTAAGTTTAGCTCTCCGCCTATCTATAGCTGTTTACACACACACACAAACTTGCACATGTATGCAGGCCTGTCTTTCTGGCCTTGGCCTGTTTGTACCAGTAATTTAAGGTGCCTCGTGCAACTTGACAGGATGTCAGAAAGACAGTAATATATCATCACTCAACCCTGAACTGCAGCAGCAACGCAGGGTCAAACAATCTGTCGGCAAATCTGGATGGTTAACATGTTACACTGGAATATTCAAGCTATTAGAATATATTACTATGATTCATTGCCACTTGTTTGCACATTATAGTGGTCAGACAGTTAGAAAAATCTCCTTCAACCAGGTTGAAACCAAAGTGGTCACAGCCACTTTGCATCCACCCTGCTGAAGTGCCTCTGAGCAGGACGTTAGCTCTGTTATAATCTGGACGCAAATACTCATCAAAAATCTGTCCTATATGCAGTGTGTTACTAATAATTGGTGGAAGTGATTGAGGGGCTGTGACCTTTCATTTATTTACTGTAAATTAATTTACAATAATAACTCTAAGTAAAGAAGACTGTTGCTGAAAAGCAGTTCAAACCTGTACACTGGTCTGCACACTCATGTTTTACATTGAATGCCAGTGGGTCAGATTTCACAAGTAAAAAAACTGGTAGGGTTGTTTATGGCACAACAGGGGAAAAGGGAAGTGTTCTTCCAGTATAACTGGAACTGAAGCTTTCAGTCTGTCACATGTTGTACAAAATATTTGCATGTTTTTCTGTAAAGTAAAAACTACAGCGCTAACCAAAAGTATTGTACCCCCCTGTATTTTTGTGTAAACCTTTCTTTCTGAGTTAAATATCACTCCAAACACAACAAAATGTATTGTTTTTAGTGTATTAGAGTAAGTACAACTGAAAAAAAGCCAATAGTTGTTAATAGTGTTAAGTAGGAAGACACTTTAGACATATTGTTAAGATTTGAAGAAGAATACCAATATTATTAGTAGAGATCAAACAGGAAGTTAAAACATCTTCTTTGAGGTAGGGTCAGAGGTCAAATGGTTTTCACCTGTTTTCACTGACTTGTAGAAATATTGTAGTCATATTACTACTCTGAAATCCACATTTAAGTCTAAAGAATAGTTGAATATTCTGAACAAATACTCAACTACTTGTAAAACACCAATAAATAAATTTTGTTGTGTTTGGAGTGGTACTTCAGTAAAGTTTACACAAAAATACAGGGGGCACAATACTTTTGGCCAGCGCTGTATAGAGGGGCAGAAAGACAAGTAGCAGCACCATTTTTTGTGGTAAGAAGCTGTGGAATTTGTGAGAAATGAACTTCAACATTGAAAAATACTCAGGCTGAGAATACTATGGACATGAGTTGCAGGTCACCATTTGTCTTACTCATGGTGTTTGTTTATGGTAATTACATGAAGTAACTCTGAATTGATGACACAGTATATTGATATTTAAAACATCAGGACATGTCACCATTTTAGAGCATTTATACATCAAAAATACAAGAACCATGTTGTTGTCCTCTACCTCCAGAACCAATGCTCAGTGCCCTGCTGAGGAGGATGCCGAGTCTTCAGTCAGCTGAGATCCAGCAGCTGGTCAACTGTCCAGAGTCCTTCACCCCTGATATGCGCTGTCTGATGGGGGAGACACCGGGTGTCTCTGGCTACTACGTTCTTGCTGGGATGAACTCCTCTGGCCTCTCTTTTGCTGGCGGAGCTGGAAAGTAAGAATCTGTACAAGTGTTTATATGCTGTATATATTTTGTATAGAAAAGTAAATGCAGTACTTTTGCTCTGTTTGACAATTACAAACTAAATCTGTACTTCAGGGGAAAATAAAGGCATATTGAAAGTATCTGTATATTTTTGATGGATTGTGAAGCACTAGTGGGTTGTTGTGTGGTTTGCTAGGTACCTGGCAGAGTGGATGACCTATGGCTACCCTACTGCCAATGTCTGGCCACTGGACATCAAACGCTTTGGCAACCTGCAGAGCAGTCGAACCTTCTTACGACATAGAGTCATGGAAGTAATGCGTAAGTAGTGAGCTCTTCTCATAGTTTATATGTTTCAGGTTCTTATATAAAGAAGGGTTCCATGTAGGACTTTGAAATTTTAATTTTCTGGTGGTTTCTGCCTATATGGTGGTAGTTATCCTCATGAATGTTGTTTAAAGATTTCCTCTGGTGATTGAGTTTATGAATACTGTGTGTATGTGTTTCTGTCCAGCTTTGCTGTATGAGCTCAAGGTTCCACGCTGGGACTTTCAGACTGGGCGCCAGCTGAGAACCAGCCCTCTGTATGACCGTCTGGACACGCAGGGAGCGCGCTGGATGGAGAAACATGGCTTTGAACGGGCCAAATACTTTGTTCCTCCAGGAAAAGGTACAGATAACATAGTATGCTAGGTTCCCTTTCTGTCAAAGTCTTCAAGCATTAAAAAAAAAAAAAAAAAAAAGCAGTCATAACAAAACATCCCCTGAGTTTTCTGCTTGAGAAGACATTTTTACCGTAGTTTACAGTAAACAAGTTAATCATCAGTGAGGACAGCTCAGATTGTGCTTCCAGTAGTAGGAAGTGAAGAGAAAAATGGAGAGGAAGCGCAAACAAGCTGCTAATTATGTGCTAATGTGTACATGACAAACTGACAGAGAGGCACGTCACCTCAGTCTGCTGCAAGATGCAGTATTGTTCACTAGTCCACAGTGACATACCTGAAACTGGCCTGAAATCAAGTTAAATTCACCTGATCCTTCTATTGGCCGCTCCTCCGCTGTCTACAAGAATGCCTCACATTTGTGACAAGAATTTGACATTATGTTGTGAACAGGCATTTATGAGAACATGAGCATCCTCCTGACTAGGAACACCTTTTATATTTCCTAATACAGAATCACCTGGTGCAGTTTGGCTGGGGTGAAAACATCTTGATTCTCAACGCTTCATGCCACACAATGGCCTACATTTTCCCTAAACTGTGGCCTGTTTTGTGTGTGTGTGTGTGTGTGTCTGTGTGTGTCTGTGTCTGTGTCTGTGTGTGTAGATCTGCTTTCTCTGGACCAGAGTAAGACCTTCTACAAGCCGGACTGGTTTGACATTGTTGGAGCAGAAGTGAAATGCTGCAAAGAGGCCGTCTGCGTCATCGACATGTCCTCCTTCACCAAGTTTGAACTGACTGTAAGTCATGATGCACTATTTTAGCAGCACAAGTTAAAATAGTACATCAGCACTGAATCACATAGGCACTACAATTCCCAATCAGTGATGTGAGCAGGCGATTTCCATCAGAGGGGTATTAAGACCAAAATGGAGGTTGTTTGAACATCCTGCTGCAAAGTGTTACTAAGCTGTTACTGTTGCAGCAAATTAATGCAACTCAGAGTCCTAATTAAATAATTCTCAGAAAACATTGAAAGGGAAGTTTTAAATACTTTATATCAGGGATACTCAAATAAAATCTTAAAGATCCACAAAGAAATTTTTCAATAAGACAAAAGTCCATTTATTAAGGTTTGTTAATCCTAATTGGGATCCTAATTAGGATCCCAATTACCCGATTACAACCCCAACTACCTGCTCAATCTGCGCTGTCGCTCTCAATGAGCCCAACGCCGTGTCATGGAGATGACAGGACGCTGAATGTGATTGGACCAAACCAAAGCAGAGTAGACATTCTCACACAGACAGTGGAGCAGTCAGACATTCGGTTTCACTTTCTCTGATGTGGAGATAGTGGAGAATTTTGACTCATTGTGTCGCAGCGATGTCTCACAGATAATACAAATACATATGAAAAGTATAATTTGCTCAGAGTCCAGAGACAGTTGTGGTTCAGTCCGGACCAGAGTTTGAGGATGGCTGCTTTATATGTTCCATAGCGCAAAATAGAATCCACAGTGTATTTCTGTCTTTTGGATGAAAAAGACAATGTTGTACTGTATGTCACTACTCCATGGCATTTTTACTGTGGATGGGTTGCGTTTTCATTTCTAACACACCCACTCAATAAGAGTAATAGAGTTCAAAGGTTGCTGCAAAACACCAGTTGCGAAATTCATTTGTCTAGTCTGAAGTGCAACATAGTGTATGTGACAGTTGTAACCCACAAAACAATTTTCCTGCAATGCAGCAGATTCTGCCCTTTCTCTGTCCATGTAATAGAGCCTTTTCACATTTTGATTCATCATACAGTAAATGGAGAACCACAGGCTTAACTAATTCCTCAGAGTTGTACTGGTAAATTGAAAGGAAAGCAACCATTTTGATGTTACTAGTTACATCTGTGTTTGACTGGTGACAGTGTCCACCGTGTCAAAGTGGGTTTTTACTTGTGGCTGGTAGGAACAGTCCAGCTCTCCTGAAAAAGCAGAAAAATTTGCCATCGTTTGGATGAAAGGTTGATCTTACGCTTGTCCAAGATGTACATCAAAATTTGTACTTACTCCAATGTTGTACGTCATCATGCACGTACTTTGAGCTCATTGAAATTGTCACCACTTGTAAATCTTTTGTAAACGAGGGAGCGGGTAGAAACTAACATTCACAGCTGTGGAGCAGCAGCTGCTAATCAAATTTTATAATGAATGAAGAAATCAGAGAGGCATCCTGTTGACTCATTTAGCTAAGATGCCTGGCGTGGTTGAGCAGCTCATATTCTTTGTCTTTCAGTCTGTTTTCACTGTGAACCATCTTTTGAAGCAGGATACACTGCACAATAAAATGTAATCTGACACAACAAAACCAGTCTCAGAACGTACCACAGAGTCAAGTCAACACCCCTCTGACATCTCAACAAAAATAAAATAAAACATACAGAAATTACTGTTTTTTTTGGAAACTGCACTAGATTGTGCAGCTGTTGGTGGTATTGTCTGCTACCCTCTGTGTATTTGTTTTTGTCATTGGTAGTAATTTATATATGGCATTACACAGATCTGCTGCCGACTAAGCGCTTGATGAGGAATATTCACGCAAACCTTAATTACAAACTATTGAATATGCCACCACGTCATTGTTGCACCATACTTAGACAGAATAGAGTATGAATATATTTTTCTGATGCAACTTTGATGTTTTTCATCTCAGCTACTTCACTACAGCAGCTCATTTGACAAATTAGTTCCTCCTGTTAAAAATGGAAAAGTAGTTTTGAGAGCCTTCAGTGCATCACTAATACACTGTGTCTTGTAAACGAACAAACGCTAAAGTGATTCTCATTTTATAAACCCTCATCTGTCCTGATGTTGCAGGCAACGGGGGACCAGGCCCTGGAGCTGCTGCAACACCTGTGTTCCAATGACCTGGATGTTCCCGTGGGGCACATAGTCCACACGGGCATGCTCAATGAAAGAGGCGGCTATGAGAATGACTGCAGCGTGGTCCGCCTCAGCAAGAACAGGTTTGAAACCCCTTCAGACCAAAAGCTATAGTAAATACTTCAGACATATCCACATTCTGGGAAACGATATGCAGAGAAAGCAAAGGAAAGGGTGGCCATGGGCCTCAAAAAGTCTTAAATACACATTTACTAATAAAAGGCCTTAAAAAAGTATTAATTTGTCTTACATTCAGATTGGATAAGTCTTAATTTTTTTTTTTTTTTTTTTTNTTTTTTTTTTTTTTTTTTTGTCACGTCACTCATGGAGCGTCACCGTGAGAATAGCTTGTTTACAGTCTCTGCCTTCTTCTGCCTGATCAACGCTGTCGCTCTGCTGCACTTGCCGGTCGTAGCAGCGGCTCCGTCCAATCTGATGTAACCAGCAGTTGTGCAGCATTGACGATGTTGAAATCTTTTTTGGCCATGCAGTACGGGTCTCTGCCATCACACAAAGCAATTTTTTAATATATTATCTTTTATATTCGGCTGTAAACCTCCGACATAGTCAGAGTACTGTTTACTCTCCATTGCTGCCCACCAACTGTTGCTCATCACGTCCACTCGATGATGTCACAAAATCATGTGACTATAAACAAGCTATTGACTATTATTTTGGTCTTAAATGTCATTTCAAGTGGTATTAAAAAGGTCTTAAAAAGTCTTGAATTTAACTTGTTTATACCTGTAGACACCCTGAAAAGAATATTAGGATATAATGTACCTCTGAAGGTCTCTGTACTGTACTCTTGTAACTTTTCAGAGGAACATGTTAATATCTGATTTAAAATTTTAACTTGTAAGAAAGCAATAACAAAGAAATGGAACAAAGCTGAGCCCTCAACTCTGGACCAATGGTTACAGATTGTTGAAGAAATTTATTGGATGGAAAAACTGACACACATAGTTAGACTACAGAAAACCCAGAGGGAGAAAAAGTGGGAGAAATGCACATCATACAGAAACAAAGTCAGCGATGCTGGGAACTGAGAGACGATACATAAAGGGCACTGAAAGAGATAATGGCTTTGGGTTGACAACATTTTCCCCCAGCTTCATATGTATGTTGATGTTTTGTTCACAGAAACTCAATCAAAATAGAGTTAGAAAAAAATGTACTTCAGACAAAACTACTTTTAAGAAAAGTACATCAGAATAGCTACAATCCTTTCTGTCTGTGACGTAATCAAACTAGTCAGCAAATGCATTTTGCACGAACTGACCGAGAATGTTCCACCACATTTTTTTTTTTTCCCATCTCCAGCTTCTTTATTGTCTCACCGACGGATCAGCAGGTCCATTGTTGGTCCTGGATCAAGAAACACATGCCCAATGACCCGCAGCTCCACCTAGAGGATGTCAGCTGGAAGTACACAGGTAAGCACGAGGTCTGCAGCAGTGTGGAGGTTTGGGGGTTTTACTGTAGTGGTCATTGTTGACAATTGCTGCATGATCCCTGTGATGACCAGGGACTAAGGCTGTCACGATATCAGATTTTCACTAGACGATTACCGTGGCCAAAAGAATTCACGATAACGATATTATTGCAATATCTATAGAAAATTAAAAAAAAAAAATGCTATCAGTCAAATTCATCTTTAGCTTTGTTTATTGTGCGTTTTGTCTTTTTTTTGGTAAATGAATTAGACTCCAAATAGGAGTGTAGGGAGGTGGAGAGAGTCTGTAACCAGAACNTTTGGTAAATGAATTAGACTCCAAATAGGAGTGTAGGGAGGTGGAGAGAGTCTGTAACCAGAACTGAACAAAAGCTACAAAAAGAGCGTTGGGGGAGGGAGACAAAGTGAGAATGGAAGAAAACGGAAATGATTTAAGAGGCGCTGGATTATTTACACGATATTATCATATGTGTATTATTAACATGATATCAATATTCCATTTTTTAAAATATCACGGTTATCGTCAATATCGGTATATCACGACACCCCTACCTGGGACCTAGAAAAACTGTTTTTCCTGAGCAGGATGCAAAGTCAAAACAAAAAAAAAAAAAATCTATAAACACATTACTGTGGACTCCGGTGATGCATATTTATTATTTCTGACATTTTACAAACAAAACAGTAAATCAATTTAATGTTGGTATGCATTAACAGCTTAAAATAATATGTAAAGCTTTTTCTCCACTTTTGACATTTACAAAGTGAGAACAAAAACGCATCTTTTGCTTATTTTTCTTTTGGAAATTGGTCAAACATAGAGTCAAACTGTACCACGGCTCCTCTGATTTGATTCTGATTTTTGTCAGACAGCTTAACACAGCATGTAATGTCATTAGAGTACAGTTGTTAGCATACATCTGTTTTTATGCTGGTTTCCAATAGCAGGGTATGTACTTGCATATATGTAACACTGATATCAGCTTTAAAATGAGTTGAGAAAGCTGCACAGTGATAGTAAATGACCTGGAGTGTTTTTAAATAGTGTTTATATCTCTGGTCCTTCAACAGCTTTAAACCTGATTGGACCTCGTGCAATGGATGTTCTAGCTGATCTGTCATACGTTTCCATGACGCCTGACCACTTCCCATCCATGTTCTGTAAGGTAGGAGACTAAGGTTATTAGCAGCAGCAATAGTAGTAAGAGTAGTAATAGTAATTGTAAATGTTTGTGTAGTATTATTAATGCATCACTTTTCGTTGTTACAGTAGAATTATTAATAGTAGTACAAGAAAACTAGACTGGAACTGTTGGTGGTTGATTACTGTGAGCTGTTCTTTGTTCTCTGCAGTATCTGACTGTGTGTGTGTGTGTGTGTGTGTGTGTGTGTGTGTGTGTGTGTGTGTGTGTGTGTTTACAGGAGATGAGTGTGGGCTATGCTAATGGGATCAGAGTGATGAGTATGACTCACACTGGGGAACCAGGCTTTATGCTTTACATCCCTATAGAGGTGAGACCTACAGACAGACACACACACACACACACACAATCTAATCACCATTCCACCATGATGTAAGTTAGCATTGTGTTGCTGTGGATTTAGGTTCTTAATGATTTGCACAGCACCTTTAGAAAGCGTTTTGTACATGTCTTGTGATATTCTTTGCTGTGCTCTGCTCGCCACAGTATGCGCTGCATGTTTACAACGAGGTGATGTCAGTGGGTCAGAAGTTTGGCATTCATAACGCGGGATACTACGCTCTGCGCAGCCTTCGCATCGAGAAGTTCTTTGCCTTCTGGGGGCAGGACCTGGATGCCTTCACCACCCCGCTGGAGTGTGGACGAGAGTTCAGGGTTAAATTTGATGAGGTCAGTTCCTGAAAGAGTAACCATATTATTTGATATCAGGCAGTGTCGTCAATGACTGTTGCTTCCACATTTTGATTCAAAGGCTGGATTTACACCACAAGTCTTGATGCTCAATTCTGATCTTTTGCCTATATCCGATTTTTTGATCAGCGTATTTTCATTTTCTGTTTTTAAGCGGCTCATATCTGATACCTGTATTTACATGCTTTGACCTGTAGCAGCAGGATGCAGCTACGCATGTGCACATTTCAGAAATGGATGTAAAAAAACAAAACAAAACAAAAAAAACGCTTCAGTGGACAAACATGAGAAAATTATTTAAAATATGATCAGTGGGTTAACAACTTTAATATGCAGAGAGAAACATGTGATATGTTGTGTCTCCATCAGGACATGTATGTTCATCAGTTAATCATGGAGGAGAAGCGGGTGGAGTTGGAGTTTTGCTGCTGTAACAGGAGCCTGTTATCACACACTAACACGCCTATTTGACATAAATACACATCAGCATGTCTGATATATATAGTATGTCCTCCATTTCTGTTTACAGAGAGTGTCATCATATTGAGGACATATGTAGATAAAGCAGAACGTTACGTAGGAGTCGGAATGGGAAGGAAATTCTGATCTGTGGATTTAGACAGCAGTCGCATTGGCAGATATCTGATACGAATCTGATTTATTTCCATATATGCAAGTGGCCCAAATCAGATCTGAGAATATCTTATTCCATGTGGCTTTTTACTATTTACATTTGCAGGAAGCGTGTCTGATACGTGTCACATGTGAGCTAAAGATTGGAATCAGGTTGCATGTGCGTGGTTGTGTAAATCCAGCCAAAGAAAGCCATTTCTTAAAATCGGTTACATTAAATATGATCTCAAATATAACTGCCAAGCAAAACACAGAAATGCGTTGATGTTGACAAACCGTTCATTTATCTTTTGTCACTTCAGCTACTACTATATGTTTTGACTCTATATACAGAAGCAGAAAGTGAGAGCAAAAGAGTCATTTATTAAAAGTTAGGCCTCTTCTCCTGCCTCTTATCAGGACACAAATTTCCTCGGTCGTGAGGCGTTGCTGCAGCAGCGTCAGGATGGTGTGTCCCGGCGGTTCATTATGCTGGTTCTAGAGGATCACGACACTGAGCTGGACCTTTGGCCATGGTGGGGCGAGCCAATCTACCGTAATGGTCAGCTGGCCGGTGCAACCACGAGCAGCGCCTACAGCTACACCCTTGAACGCCATGTCTGCCTGGGCTTTGTGTCTCCGCCACTGGGCCCTGATGGACTCCCAACTCCCATCACCCCAGACTTCATCAACCGTGGGGAATACGAGGTGGAGATTGCCGGCCAGCGCTACTCCGCCAAAGCCAAGCTTTACCCCTTCAGCTCCCTCTTCACGCAGCAAAAACGCCGCAAGGGAGACCTGGAGCTCACAAACCTCCAGGGTAAGTGATGAAGAGTAAGAAAAGGGTTGGTGTGACACTCCACTCCACCAGATCCACTCCTGCACTTACTTGTTGTCTCCTCTATGCCTGTTGGCGTACATGATGCAACTTATTTTCCCTTTTTCAGGCCTGAGCAGAGGCCTTTATGCACAATCACTCCCCATCCCTGTAATATTTAACTTCCATGCTGCATCTCCCCGGTTTTAAGTGCAATATGATAAAAACACACCAAATGCAGAGCTCCTGCCACCAAAAACTCAGCAGCTGTCCTGCAGACTCACAAGGATTAAGTGCCTTCATCAAGGGCACGTCAACAGTAGGTGTGAGGACTTTCACTTTGACCCCAACTAGAAGGGATTTCAACTAACAATCTTCTCCAACAGGATTCTTAAGAATCTGAAAATGTCTGGAAATTGAATTTGATTATTTCAAGGCATTGAAGTTTGGAAGAAATGTCATTGAGCGTGGATGTACTCACAGTTAATTCTACTGACTGTACTATTAAATATTCTAATATTTGTTGTAAACACTACCGCACAGTTTCACCGATGGAGAAAGTTGAGGAGAAGCCATGGGAGAGCTTATACTAGCAGCACTGATTATGCTTTAATCAACTTTCCTCCCATTATTCATCTTCCTCATCTGCACAACCCCAAATCCCAACTATTACAAGCCAGAACTGTCTCAAACACAGAAAAATGACCTTAGCTTCCCTGATGTTTTTTAACTTTCAGGAGTTCTGGTGTCTTCGTATTTTTTTTGTGTGTAATGTGTTCAGCTTGTGTGAATGTATTTAATTTAATCTAAGGTGTTATTTATGTTCGTTGGGAAGGCTGCAGCTGGATCTGTGATCCTGGATTCATCTCGTGGAGTTCCAGATACCTTAAATTGGTAATGTTGATTTGATGTCTGCTAGGCCGTGAGTTTAGACGTTAAAATGTGTGAAAGGAGGAGTTGAGTAAATTTCAGAATAAACCAGTGTATTTTTGTATAGTTAGTGTGTATAAAATTCTATTTTTTAGCGCTGCACAATTTTAAAAATTATGATTATCTTATATCAGCTGTTATCAGTCATTTAGTCATTCAGTTTAACATCTTCCAGCTTGTGGATAGCATCAAAGTCATATTGCAGCACATTAACCAACTGCTTTTACCTGCATTTCATTTGCTTTCCAGAATATTTTCGACATGTAAATGTTAATTTAACACAAGGCACAGTCTGTCTGTGCGAGAGCATGAAATCCATGTGGGAGGATAAAGGATAAATGTGTGGGCGATAAAATATTTTACCCTGCTGACATTTCATTTTCACCTTTTGAGCATAATTTAAACATGATGCAGGTAAGAGCAGAGATATGCTAAGAATAAACCCAAAACCCTTCACGTGAACAGTGAAAACAAATGGGTTGTCCTACCTTCATAATTCACATTATGTTAATGCTCCCACGTCGATGGATTGAGGTTTTGTGGCCAGCACTAAATGTAACCTCAGTTACAGGTTCTGAGCTGTTAAACGTATGTTTACATCAGTTGTGTTTGCAGTGAAATGCTCTACTGCATATTTAAAATTCAGAACTAGTACAAATTCCTCATTTTACTGCACTACTGCGACTCCATGGCTCTATCATCCAGATACTGTACATTATTAGTACTGTACAAACTGTTTCTGCTGCTTAGCTGATGGTACAATATACATATTTTTCTGTTATATAACCCTAGACAGATGCAGAATAAATTTGTCCTGCGGTGAACTATCGCTGTGAGAAACCGCCTGCAATAGGGAACGGATGAAGGGCTCATTTTCCTGCATGTTTGTATATTCAGTTGGCATTTGAAATGAAGCGCTTGCATGTGTCGTTTTGCACTAGCAGTCTTTGTGTTTGAGTAAAGTCTGGATTTATTTAAGTCAATTCAGTGTCGCAAGTGCTGAGAACTCAGCCTCTGTACTGTAATAACTGTAAAATGATGATCCCCTGCTTCTGCTGGCTGTGACTACATTCTGGGGCCTCGTTTTTAAAAGATTCTAACACATTTTACCAAGTTAAAGGACCATACTGGCCATTTTGCATGTTTGAGCCTAATATTTTCAATTTTAATAAGGATAAAACCGTATTTCAGCTTTCCTGATATTTTACAAAATCTCTTAATCTTTCAAAATCAAATATTCAAGTGATACACCCACCTTAAAAATCCATGTTTCTCCTGCTAATAGTTACACAGCCTTATGAAGTCACGGTCCTTTAAATTTTTCCATAAACGCAGGTCTTCTTTTGGGACTATATTCCCCGGTGGAGGCATACATTCACTCCACGCTTTTTATTGAGCTTAAACACTAAAATTACATAACTTCTAAAAAAACCTGAATACACGTCTTGTTGGTGATGATGGATTACCTATCCCAAGAACGTTTACAGTATCAACAAGTTGATTTTAATAGCAGAATGAACTGAAACCAATGGAGGTCTGGAAGGTAGGAAAAACATTTTTAATTCACCGTTCCAGTAGTATGCTTTGGGAAATGATTGTCAGTAACGTTACATGTATGAAAATTGAATATATTAGGCTCAAACATGCAAAATGGGTGGTATGGTCCTTTAATGTTGGGTTTGTAGATATGAATTGGTCCTTATTATGATACTCTGAGTGAAGGTATATGCTTGGTGGAGCTCAGCACTTCCTGTTTTGTATCCATATCAGGTTTCATATCCATGACTTTATCCATGACTCTGAACAGGCCAAAAGACACTCCTTCAAAAACGCTACTAGTATTAGTATTTCATCTGATTTATATCAACTTTTTGGACACATAGGCACCTTAATGATAAAAGAGAAATGACCCCAATAATTATTCTTGTACGATATTTGCACTACATCCTTGTTTGTTTTTTTTTTCCTTAAATGATCACAGGTTTCCTCACGTCCATGAGGTGTTAGAGGGATTCAGAATGAGACCGTTACAGGATTCTGCTGTCAAATGTACAGAAAAACCAAAAATCTTAAGGAATCGCACCCTAATACTTTAAATCACTTGATTAATTAAAGCTAAAGATTGATTAAAAGCTATAATTTATTGTAAAATGTTATGTGAAAGAGCTGAGGCCTCTGGGAGAAAAAAAAAAAAACCTAATCTTTTAAATCTGGGAACGTTGTGAAGTGATTCATGTCTTGACTCAAACATTTTTCAGACTCAGATGGCTGCATAGTGATTTGGTGCAAGTTTCTCTCTAATTCATTCCTTTTTAAAACTCTTTTCATGTTGGACTTTGCCTGTAAATGTCAGCTTTTTCTTGCAGGCTGGATGTATTTGTACCATGGTAAACAGATGTACGAGTGTCTGATGTACTTTAAGTGAAATATAAAGAGAACTTGGTTCAGAAAACACGGATCTGCTGTGTGTTCCTGTGTAGGTCAGCGATGGAGTTGAGCTCTGACACTGTCAGAGTTACAGGATCAATCCCCCGGTGACCACCTGAGCCAAACGAGTTTGGTTAAGAGTCCAAACAGTGAATGTGTGCAGACTTATGGATGTGAGTCCTCGTTCTCATTTTCATCCCTCGCTGGTGTCTGTAAACATCAATCTCCTGATTAAGCTCAGAATCCCTTCAGTTTCTTCCTGTGTCAACGGCTGCAGCAGACGACTCAGATGTCCTCATTAATAACCCGATTTCCACAAATGAATAATGTACAACTAACTCACATCCAGAAAAGCTGTACAACAAAACATTTTATTAGAATATTACAACACATCATTTTGTAGCACATTTTGGTACACGGTGGTCAGATCCTTCTGGCTTTACGTGGGCGGCATCCATTGTGTGGCACGGGGGTGTTGTCGGTGATGGAGACCACCTCCAGACCGCCCATCGTCAAACCTTTCATCGCAGACTACACCACACACAAAAATATTTTCATTAATGAAGTTAAAGGACCTTACCACCCATTTTGCATGTTTGAGTCTAATATATTCAGTTTTCATACATGTAACATTACTGACAATCATTTCCCAAAGCATACTACTGGAACGGTGAATTAAAAATGTTTTTCCTACCTTCCAGACCTCCATTGGTTTCAGTTCATTCTGCTATTAAAATCAACTTGTTGATACTTGAAACGTTCTTGGGATAGGTAATCCATCATCACCAACAAGACGTGTATTCAGGTTTTTTTTAAAAGTTATGTAATTTTAGCGTTTAAGCTCAATAAAAAGCGTGGAGTGAATGTATGCCTCCACCGGGGAATATAGTCCCAAAAGAAGACCTGCGTTTATGGAAAAATTTAAAGGACCGTGACTTCATAAGGCTGTGTAACTATTAGCAGGAGAAACATGGATTTTTAAGGTGGGTGTATCACTTGAATATTTGATTTTGAAAGATTAAGAGATTTTGCAAAATATCAGGAAAGCTGAAATACAGTTTTATCCTTTGGGAAATGACTCAGTAACGTAACATGTATGAACATTGAATATATTAGGCTCAAACAAGCAAAATGGGTGGTATGGTCCTTTAATAGGAGAAGATCAAGATACATTAAAGGACAATACTGGCAATTTTACACATTTGAGCTCGATATATACAAGCCGCATACACGTCACTGACAACCATTTTCCTACGTTCCATGCTGCCATTGGTTTCAGTTCATTCCAGGACATTACTAAAATCAACTTAACTTGAAACATGCTTGAGGTAATTAATCAAACAGCAAACACCATGTCTATTAAATTTTTTTGCTGAATGAACCTTAGTTAAATTGCCCAACATGGAGCTGCACGGAAAAAAATGTATATCTTCACCAAGGAATGTCCTAAAAGAAGACGTTTTTTACTGAGAAAAACAACTGTGCCATCTACATTTGGACGTACGTGTTAGCAGACAAAACATTGAATTTTAAGGTGGATGTATCACATTTGATTTTAAAAGATTAGGGGATTTTGCAAAATAACACGAAAACTAAAATATGATTTTATGATTTGGAAATGTCAGTGATGTAACATGTACACAGGTAGTATTTACTGGACTTAAACATGCAAACTCTCCGGCATGGTCCTTTAAGCCCTTATAAGTATCCAATTAAGTACTGATGTTAGATAATATGATTTAAGACTTTTTTTCAAGGGTGGTTACAGTGTCTGTAAATAATACTTAACAGTAACTTTAATAATATAATTTTATGCTCACCAGACGTCCAGGACCGAGACCTTTGACCACAACACGAACGTACGTCACTCCCTTTGCTGTGGCTTTCTGTTCAGACAAAAACACATTCATGTCTACACATCAAGTCACATTCAGCAATAAACTGTAGAATAAGGCTCATTTCCATCAGCATTAAAATCCTCCAAGACTGAAGAGGTCAAAGGTCAAAATAGCAACATTTATAAGGCACACTGTATCTAAATGTAGTGACAATGCAAAACTCAACCACAGGTTGAAAATTTAGTTGTGGTGGTCAGCAGGCACCCAAGTCCCCCACCCTGCAACCCCACCACTACCAAAAAAAAAAAAAAAAAAAAGAAAAAAAAATGGATAATTGCAACAGCAGATTCCAACAAAAGTTTAACATGGGTATTTGGCTTTAAAAGTGCATAGAAAAAGCAAAGAAACCCTCAGATATAGTTGAAAATGGCAGCTACCAGGCTGTATACTACAGGTTGCTAGGCAACCACAGTAACACAATGGGCATGTTTTCATTTGACCTCAGCGGGGTTTTAAAGGAAAACTAGAGAAGCTAATTATAACACAGCAGAGGGAAACTTTGGTGAGAAGCATGGAGGTTACATTTATTTTAAAATTAGAAATAATGACCTGGCTGGAATAAAAGCCTGGTTCTCTCTGCAGTTGAGGTAAAAAAAAACATTAAATTAAAAATAAAAAAAAAAAAGGACCTGCCACTATTTGAGCATTTACGGTACGCTCATGAGGAAGGAGATAGATGCCAGTCTACAAAGATTTTGCTGTAAAATGTAATGGTAACAAAACCTAATCATGGAATGTTTTTAAGATACTTTTACCTTCGAAATGACGGTAAGATCACAAATTGAATCCATATTTTAGAAAATGTTTTGGTCAGCGATTTGACGACATTATTAAATGTGTATTTTTTTAAGGCTGGGTCGACCCAATGGGTCTTCAGGGACGTGGGTAGACCTTCATTTACCTGGGTGGGATGCCCAAATAAAGTTTATGTATGGGAAACACTGCAATGTCTACTCAGGTCAGTATTAATTAATATGAGGTTGGAATGATGATAGTGATTCACAACAGCTACAAAACCTGCTGCAGCCATTTGTGATCCATCAAACATCTACAAGAAGTTCACTCAGCTGCTAAAAAAAAATGGCTGGAGTTAAAATTGCAGCTCTTGTCATTTGAAGATTTCACTCTTTCAAATCAAACTTTTTATATAAAAATGTTTACATGTTCTGATGAATTGTTCAGTCATAGTTAATTTTAATCAACTAGGAAAAACTAGTGTTTATATCGCCTTTATATACTTTCAAGAAGGAAGTATTGTACATAGCAGGAAGCCACCTGGATGAATCGATGCTTTGTCCAAGATACAGTTACTCAGCACACAGAGAATATGCAGCATTAGTTTTCTGCCTTGTAGTCATTTCTCAGCCTCACTTTATCACTAACAAAGTGACAGAAAACACTACTGCTAAACATAGCGTTTAAACTATCTATTTTCAGCGGAGGCCAAAACTACAGTATCTGCAGACAACAAAGCAGAGGCTGGAATAATATCAAGCTTCCTGTGGGATAAAAGGCCGTGTTAGCACAAAGATAAAACATTTCATTTCCCCAGTGTGGTTACTGCAAAGAATAAAAGCTCTGGCTGACCTGAACCCTTAAACAGCAGCCTTCTTTAATCAGCGCCAAACTAAATCTAAATGAACATTTAACAGTAACTGCCCCACTTTGTCACAGAGCCCTTAGAGAGACAGTTTATTTACAAATGAGTAATATTTATTATTCATAATTCACATGATGTAACAGAGCGAGGAAGCAGCAACAGCAGCTGCAGCCTTGACAGGTTTTGCTTTAATTAAAAACTTTAAATACAGAGATTTCTGAGAAACCAGTTACCACAAAACACAAAGGCTTCCTGCTCGTGTTCGCCAATTGTCCTCAAGACAGAACCTCCTGTGTATATTAGGTGTGTAAGAGTGTAAAATATAGTGGCGTGGTGACGTTACCACAGCGGCAGAAATGCCTGCAGTCTGAGCGGCGATGGGGGTCGACTTCTTGGAATTTTTGAAGCCTTCTGTTCCGCAGGACGTCCTGACCATTGACTTTCCATCGCTATCAGTCACCTGAATGTGGGTGCTGGTACAGAGGACAGATCACTGACACGATTAAAGGGCATTTCAGCTGTTTTGATAGACTGAAAGGATGAATTTCATACACAGCCACACTGACATCTTGCCTAGCCAAAGAAACTCTTAGAAAAACTCTGAAGGGCTCATTATTAACACCAATTTCCTCTTATCATACAAATGAGATTCAACCAAACATCTGCACAAACTCATGAATAACCATCAGACACATTTATTACTGTTGAAAAGCAAATTTTTGCTTGGACCTTCTTCTTCAACAGCCAATTTACTTAATTACTTAATTACTACATAGAAAATCAATTTCAAAATGCTGTTAAAGTATCCAGTTGGTTCAATGATTTGGTAACCAAAACGTTGATGAGAAAACGACAAAAATACAATCAAAAGAGTGTATTTTGGTTTGTTTAAATGACATTATTGCCTGACAGAAAATAATTACAACTAAAATCTGTCACAGTTTCATCCTAATTTAGCTTTACCACTGAACCTTCAGTTTACTAATCAATTAATTTACTCTCATATTTGCTGTTTCACTTACTTGTTGTATGTGGCTTTTACATGAGCGATGTGTAACTCCTCAAACTTCTTTCCAGCCCACCTCAGCGGACTGTCCTGACCAGGCAGTGGAGGTAAATGGCTGATGGATTAAAACTAAAAGTTAATATTTCATCAACATTACCATACTAAATGATTTGTATTATATTACACAGAAGGGAGCGAAAAATATTAACAGTGCAGATTAGACATGTTAATAATTCAAAAATTTTGAGAAAAGATTACTAAAATGTGCAAGAATGGACCCATTCAGGCACATAAAGGTTTGAACTGGACAAACAGCAGCATAAGATGTGGATTACAGCAAAGTCTGTGAACAGGTTGGACCTTTTAATCAATTTATAACATGCATATATTCACCTTCTTTCTGCATTTTCACATACAGCGTATTAATAATAAATTCCACCATTAGTGATGTGGTTTCTGGCTACCTGCAATTACGACTAATCCATTATTGTTTGTTAAGGTGGTTTAATCATAGTTTAAATAAAGTGGATGCTAGTGTGGATTCCTTCTGTTAGTGATCTTTCCGTCAGTGTTGTGTATGTCTGCGTGTGTGTGTGTGTGTGTGTGTGTCTGACCTGAAGTCTTTGGAGGTTTTCCCAGAGTCTGTGCTGGATGCAGCGCTGGCAGCACTGGAGCATAAAGATCTCTGCAGCCTACAGTGTGCACACACATGCACATACACACTTATCATCATCATCATCATCATCATTAACCAATGTGGTTTTTAGTTTGGATAAGGCTTCCCATCATGACAACACATACAGAAAATATGCATTTCCTTTAGCTATTACCTGTGACAATAAATGTCAAACATTACAACAGACCGACATGACCGGAACTAGCCACCGTTAGCTACGGATGTTAACATTCCCCAAAAAAGACTTACAAAGTATTTCCTGCATTCAGCGAGACAGCCAGCTGTCGACACGCATTACTAACTGAACTAAATAATATACTGTTTAATTTATACATGTTTCATAATTTTGTTAGCAAGCTAGCATTGAGCTATAAACAGCAAACGTGACATTAAAAGGCTGCACAGGAGCGGTCAGGCGCAGGCTTTAGTTCTGGGGGTGGTATGGGTTTTAAAATAAAATACTTTTCTTGCAAATAAATTATTTGCCGTATTTATCCCATTTTATCATATAAATGTATGAAATTTCAAATAATAATACGAAAACATTGTTCCAAATATTTTGTTTGTATGAATTTTAAAATGTACTATGCTAAAATTAGTTCAATTAAATTCATCCCCCCCCACTTTCATTAAAATGGACTGTTCGTTTTTCGCACAGCACTGTGGGTAGAGGGCAGAAAAATGTCGCATTTACTTACCTTGTAAATCCTCTGTAAACTTCCGTGGTCATCTCACGCTTGAAACCATGGATATATTAAACTTAAAAATCCCAAAGTAAAAAAAATGGTGATATAATCAGGCTTTATAATTGAAGTTATCACATATTGTGTTGGATATGCAATTACTATGTTCACTTTATTAGATTTGTGAACATGTATTCTTTTTCTACATTTATATGGCATCTAACAATTCTTTTTCATTTTTCTTTTTTGCATTGTTTATGTTTCAGCAGAGTGTTTCGGTTTACGTGAGCACAAGGGATTAAAAACCACTTCACGATGTTCTTCAGTAGTCTACTTGCTGGGATCTCACAGAATTACGACTTTCCGCAGGGTATTGAACGCATCAGGAGAAGATGGCTGCTTCCTGTAGCAGGGCGGCTAGTCGGCCTTTCGTACAGTTTATTTACAGTTTTGGGAAAACAGCGATCGGTAACACGGGCGTCCGTCAGATTTCCAGCAGCTGTGCTCGTCGGTTGGCTGTACAGAACAAGAATGTGGCGGACAGAGCTGCTTCTCCGTGGAAATTGATGGCCGCGGTGTGTCTGCAGAGGCCGCCGGTCATTTCAGCAGAGTGCAGCCCCATGGAGCAGCGGTTCACGCAGCTCCTGCATCAGGTGTGTGTGTGTGTGTGTGTGTGTGTGTGTGTGTGTGTGTGTGCGTGCGTGCGTGCGATCAGAGTGTGTGACAGAAGGGAAGAAAAGTGATTATTATTAAAATCATCATTAGCTAGAGTAAGGGAAGACATTTGATTTCCCTTTTATAAACCTGTCAAAGTTATGTTGTTTTATTTAGGACTGCATTAAATACAGTATTTATCTTTATATGTCTTTAAAAACGTGTTTAGATCATAAACATATTACTGACAGTCTCTTATAATGTATTTTGGAAGCTTTAATTTCAGTTACACCCAAGATTGCTTCGTGTTTAAACTGTCCAGTGCCAAATTTCAGTTGTGACATTATTGTTTATTCATATCAGTTATTTCTGAAAATTCACATTTTAAATGTGGTATTTTCTAATAAACTATAATAGATCATTTCTGTTGGTACTCGTCCTAAATGACTTGAATGAAATGAAAAACAAAGTGTAAAGTTAAAGTTAACCAAATAGGCAGCCTAGATTATGGCTCAGGAGTAATTAGCTAGAATCTTTTAATGACTATAATTAGGACCATATACTCAATAAATAATTATAAAGAGTTTTAACAAATCTGTTGCCAAAATTAATAAGAAAACATATTAATATTTCTGGTATCTCTAAATATGTGATCAAAAAAACCAACAAACCAATGTGTGAGCGAATTAATTTTTATTAAAGCGTAAATACTTTTCCTTTCTATATTAAAGGATGTGTTGAGCCACATTTAATATAAATCTGTGCGTTAAATATTCATGCAAACAACAGCTTACATACAGCGATCATGCTTTCTCTACATAACTTGCTCTCTTGGGACCATCTCAGTTTTTGTCAATAAATATTTGCCAAATTACTCACATCACAAATTTTCTAATAAAAGAGGCAGTAAATGAATAAATAAATGATATTCATCCTCTGTTTCATCAAGATGACATAGTCGGCAAATTAGATTTTATTCTTGCCACAATGTGTGCCTACCAGTTTCAATACAAAGTGGCAATTTATCAACATTCATCTAAGATCTTCTCTTTGATAGATCACAAAAGACATAATTTTCAGTAATCACGTTTAATGTCTTGATAACTGTTTGGATTACTCTTGTTAATGTCGTTTAGCCAGTCATGCCCTGTCACACACCACCTCGTAGAGATAGTTTGAGACCTGTAATGCCCAAGACTCCAAACCCCAGCCATATAATTAAGAACAGGAAGCCTGGAAGAGTTTGACGTGTAAAAAAAACAAACAATCTAAACGCTTTTTAGCAATTCTCATTTTATATCGGCACTTAAGTAATTTAGTATTATCGTGACGTTAATTTTGTCCATATTCCTCTACTATACTAAGAATTTATGCAGGTATAGATCATCTGTCATTTCAGGCACTATGACATTAGCTGCAGGGAATAATGCTGCACTGCAGAGGCATTTAGATGACAGCCAGATTCTCTGCTGATATCAGCAGATGACGTGTGGACCCCAGCAGAGTCAGTAAGTGGAGACGTGGGCAGTGTGTGTGATGATTTATTCTCTGTGATTCCAGATGGAACTGGAGAAAAGTTTGCTGTCAGACCACGAGCTGCGGCTGCTGGAGGACGCTGAGAGAATCAGTCGCAAGCAGGCAGACGAGTACGACTCTGATGAAGAGGAAGAGCGCGGGGACCAGGAGATTGTGTTGGCTCAGGACCTGGAAGACTCCTGGGAGCAGAAACTGAAGTTATTTCAGCCAACACCGAGGGTCAGAGGTCAGTACAGGACAAGATGTTTGCGGGTTTTTTTTATGAACATAAAGTAACATCAAATTTAGCTGGACACTACAAATGGCAGTTTTACTACTAGAACATGATTAAAAAGTATGAATCCTGCTATCCACGGAAGATACCCACTTATCCTGTGCAGGGTCACAGGGGCTGGAGTCTATCCCAGCATTCACTGGGTGGCAGGATCCAGCCTGGACAGGTTTTACGTTTATCACGGAGCTGACACAAAGAGACAGATAAACTCATTCACAATCACACTTATGATCAATTTAGAGTTTCCAGTTCATATAATCTGCATTTCTTTGGGCTTTAGGACGAAAACAGGTAAACGTGTAACAAACGTGATCTATACATGTGAAGATGAATGTGTGAAATCAGGATGTGCACCTTATTCTCATAAAGATGCTTACAGAAGGTGTCTCTGTTGTAAAAGAAAAAACATGCAGGTATATACAGTAGATATTTCAGTGTGAAGAGCAGATTTGCATTACTGTCTCTTAGCCATGACTATGTTTGCAGAAAATATGCATTTTTTTTTTTTTTTTTTTTATTTGTATTGTGGGTAGAAATGACCTTTTCATGTGAAATGATATTTGCAGCCTTTTTGCTCCAATCATCATTCAGGTAAGAAAGAGTGGAAACAAAAATAGGACCATTATTTTGTTGGCAGACTGTGTCATTTTTGCCCTGATGTCTGCAGTAAATGATCAGGAGTCGTTTGCTTGCTTCATTTGTGTGAGTTCAGTCTATCAGTGTCTTGCACTGCTGGTTTTACGGCGAGGGAGCAGACTTGTATTATTTTCGGTGCAGGATTATCATGTTTGGGTTTTTGACATTCAGCAAATCTATTTTCTCCAACACACCCCATTTACATTTTATGCCCTGTGACATTTCCAAAGTTTGTGGACATTTCTCTAGAGTGAGTCGGCTGACACTCCTGTCTCTGTTTAGCTGATGTAGAGGAGGACCTGACCTCAGCGGAGCGCTGCCTGGCCGACTCTCTGCTACTTCTGGCCCAGCAGCAGGTCGGTGCTGCCAAAATGTGGCTGCTGCCGCAGACTGAGTGGCAGGAAGGAGAAACTCTGCGGCNCGGTGCTGCCAAAATGTGGCTGCTGCCGCAGACTGAGTGGCAGGAAGGAGAAACTCTGCGGCAGACGGCTGAGAGAGCCCTCGCCTCTCTTCCAGGTACTGCACACGCTTCACTGTTCTCATTTCCATCAAAATCGGAAATATTCAGTGTTTCCCCTTGAATTTACATTTACCTCCTGTCAGCCTGACACCTTCACAGGGTACCGAACAGTGAAAACTAGAATAAATTATTTAAAGGAACTATCATTGACCTGCCATTAATGATTCAGAGGTTATAAAGAGACTGTGGAATGTATTAAATCTGCCTCTAATTAATTTCTTAATGACTTTCTTGAAAAAATAGAAAGATGCAAAGAAAATATACAGTATAACATTTCAGGTTTTGTACAATGTGTTTTGAGTAGCTGTGATCATATCAGATATTGTTGTCAGATATCAATAAAAATGATATCTGTCTTTGTAAATTCACTTCTTAACAAAAATAGACAATGTAGGTAAAAATAGACAATGTAGGTAAGTACGGTAACAAATATAATCCCTGAAGTAATTTTTGTTGAATGAAATAAGGCGTACTTCACATGCATATTATCCATGTAATACACATCTCACAGTAATCTGTGCAGGATATTAAGCGCTATCAGCAGGATATGAAGCACTATCCACAGTACCAGGTTAATGTGCCTTTGGAATAAAAAGAAATGCATATTTTCTGCAGTATCAACTGCAGGTTGAATTATGTTCATTATGCTACATTTTCTCTGTTTATCTATATTATAATCTTTGCAGCTGACATTATTTACCATAATCATTACATTTTGATTTGATCTAATCTAGAATATCTTAAAACGCATTCATCTACACTACAATTCAAAGGTTTGGAATCACCAATAATTTTAATGTTTCTTCAGAAAAATTAATACTTTTATTCACCTGATTGATATTAAATTTCTGTAACTTTATAGCTGTATGAATTATTTTGCAAAAGCTTTTATTGCTGGAAATGACTGATTATTGGCTGCCTCTAAAGGACCATACCACCCATTCTGCGTGTTTGAGCCTAATATATTCAATTTTCATACATGTAAGGTTACTGGATCATTCAATTCAATTCAATCATTTCCCACAGAATACTACTAGAATGGTGAATTAAAAATGTTTTTCCTACCTTCCAGACCTCGATTGGTTTCAGTTCATTCTGGTACGCTATTAAAATCAACTTGTTGATACTTGAAACGTTCTTGGGATAGGTAATCCATCATCACCAACAAGACGTGTATTCAGGTTTTTGTTTTAGAAGTTACGTAATTTTAGCGTTTAGCGCAATATAAAGCGTGGAGTGAATGTATGTCTTCACCGGGGAATGTAGTCCCAAAAGAAGACCTGTGTTTATTGAAAAATTTAAAGGACCATGACTTCATAAGGCTGCGTAACTATTAGCATGGATTTTTTAAGGTGGGTGTATCACTTGAATATTTGATTTTGAAAGATTAAGAGATTTTGCAGAATATCAGGAAAGCTGAAATACGGTTTTATCCTTTGGGAAATGATTGTCAGTAACGTAACATGTATGAAAATTTAATATATCAGGCTCAAACATGTAAAATGGATGGTATGGTCCTTTAATGCTGCATCTTGGAGTCATCTTTTCACTGTTGCAGATGAAACTGGTACTCATGTCCTATTTCAGCAAGCAGCCCCGAGGACCTGAGAAGCAGCCTGATATATTTATCTGACTGATACAGACTGATATATTTATTTTCTTGAGCAGTTTTGCAGGGATTTCTGCTTCTTTTCCTGTCCTGGTTAGATCCAGTTTGACCTTTTCTCTCAAGGCAGAGGTTGACACCTTTATGAACTCTTCACTTTCCCGGCAGTCTAACAAATTAATCTTCACTTCGCAAAACCACAATAGACTGACATGTTTCATGAGAAAGCCATTTTATTTTAACCATTTTTAATCCAGAATTGAACTTTAGGAATACCAGCACCTTGCAGCCACAATAAAGACAATTTACCTGCTTATTTGGACAGAATAATGGCTTAAACCTCTTTAAACGTTTACTCCCCATTGTGTTAGCGTATGAACTTTTAAGACATAATATTCCCAAGCTCAACATCAGTAATATTAGGGTTTTCAATGTTTTAAATCAGCAACATGACAAGCAGAAAAAGACATTTGATTGTTTTCATTTATTTTAGTTCACTGTTACTTTGCTGAATGTGTATGGATTACCATATTTCTCAGTTAAACTGACAAAAGCACTATAAAACTGGCTGGTTCTTTGATTTTATTTTTTTCCTCTCTCTTTCTGCTCCCCGTGGAATCAGGCATTTAAATAAAATGCCAGTGACTGAGTATATTAAATTGTTTCGCAACATTGCTCCTGAACTATTAATCTGCCAGCTCCATCAATCACTTCCCATTAAGACTTTCCACTTGACATTAACATGT
Organism: Lucifuga dentata; assembly: GCA_014773175.1. Taxonomy (NCBI): domain Eukaryota; kingdom Metazoa; phylum Chordata; class Actinopteri; order Ophidiiformes; family Bythitidae; genus Lucifuga; species Lucifuga dentata. The sequence continues at coordinate 45,804 of VXCM01003299.1, forward strand.
GCCGTTTTGTGGAGGGGTTTTACTCAAAGCATCTTTCTGTATCAGGAGCTGATACATTTTTAATATAGGGTGGACTCTGGGAATTGAACTTATAACTGTGGCTCAGCTTGCTGACTTGGAGGAAGTGATTTAATTGGCTCAAAATGGGATTTAAAAATTAATTGTTGCCAATGTTGTTGCAACAGGAGAGAATAGAATGTTTCAGTAATGCAGCATTCAGAGCAATTATGATAACACACACAGTAGTGCTGCATAACATCTGTACGACAGCATAAGCTGTAGAAACATCTGGATTTTAGCGCACCAGCTGTAATAACTTAGTCTATCTCTTCCCGCTGCAGCTGGCTTCAAGGCGACTTTCCTCGGCAACGCCCCCTGCGGAGTGTACAAGTACAAACTGCCCAAAGCTGTGCGGACGGAGAGTTCGGTCGGAATAAAGGTGTTCTTCTTCAAAGCCATTCTGTCAGACAGCCTCTCCGCCACAACGCCAAACGCTTCACTGCTGTGGGTGAAGAAAAGCGAACTGCAGCAATATCTGAAACCAGCGTACACGATGAAGATTAACCAATTTTTCCTCACCCTGTGACAGGTGGACACAAGACAGGGACTGACTTACAGAACAAAATTTAGGTGTGTTATCTGTATCATAAAATATTGTTCCATTCAATATGATGTATATGCATAATAAATCATAAATAAACTGTTTTCCATACATTGTATATTAGTGGAATTACCTCACATGACCACATATTAGTCAGATAATCACCAAGTTAGGAACTTTTGCAGCCCAATATTAGTTTTATATGTTTTATTTAGGCAGCAGGTGTGTTATTGTTGTAGCAAATACACAAATGGCATCAGCACCAAATGCTGTTGCTGCCATTTTAAGTGAACACTTGATGCTGCATTGCGTGGGGCCTGATGAGCCTGTTGAGCCTCAGCAGGATTCTCATCGTCCAACACTAGATGGCAGTATTTGCACACCGGCTGCTCAGAGGCACTGTGGCAGGCTCTGTAATTACACTTGTGCGGTGACCTCAGAGGGGGACTGCAGAGAGTTTTTCTGATCAACTTGCCTTCCTTTTACTCATGCTGAAAATATCCATCATCGTACCAGGTTAATGTGTCTTTGGAATAGCTACGATAATTCTTCTTAGGTAAGAGCATTCTGATGTTCCCAGCCCTATTCTCTGCCTGGGATCAGCCTGTTCTTTCTATTTGTGTCCGCAGAGACAGCCAGTTATTAATATTCAAGACATTGCCATTATGTTTTCCATCTTTATATTTGGGATTTCTTGATAACATATAGTCTAGACAATGTGTTGATGGTCCAATGGGTGATACTGGCTGAGTGCCTGACAGACGTATTCAGAGTAGGTGTGAGAAGTGAAGGTCAGGTCAGGCTGATAAAAAGAAAAGCCTTATCCTGTTAGACTGGTTTACAACTGAACCAGCTCTTCCTGTTCTGCAGGCCAACAAGGACTCCCTGCTGGCCTCAATCCAGTGCAGGTACCTGAGATCATGGTAATCACAGCTAGAAAAAGAGCAGCATGTATCGCTGTTTTCTCTGAGCCAAATCTCGCCAAAGCATCTTCACTATAGTCTTACTATAGTCTTGCTATATATATTTGTAATGAAAGCTGTCAAGAGAAGTGGGTTTCTGATGAGAAGCTTATTGGTCTGAACCCAAAATCATCAGGGAGACGTGACTGATGATGCTAAACTTCCACTGACCACTGCTGCTAAAGTGCACTTTAATATCCTTGCTTATTCTGTGTAACCGCTCAGTGGCTAACATGTAAAATTCTTATGCTCCTAGCATAATTGGATGGTAAAATTATTAAGCTTGAAAGGGCTGAAACAGTACATACTTGTGGGTTTTCATTTTCATAAAGTACATTAAAAGGAAAGACCATTTAAAGGACCATACCGGTGATTTTGCTTGTTTAAGCCCAAAAAATACTATTTGCATACACATTATGTTACTGTTAACCAATTCAAAATCAAATATTCAGGTGACACACCCACCTTAAAACTCAGTGTTTCTCCTGCTAACCTGTATGTGTGAATGTAGAAGGGACGGTCATTTTTTAATTTCTCGGTATAAGTGCTCTTCTCCTGGGACTATATTCCCTGGTGGAGGCATACATTGCTGTGTTGGACCAGTTAAATTGAGTAACTGACATGAAAAAATGATAGACATCATCTACGTGTTGATTTTAATAGCATGTTGGTATGAAGTGAAACCAGTGGCAGTCTGGAAGGTAGGATAAACAATTCTAAAATTTCCTGTTCCAGTAGTTTTTAGGAAATGGTTGTCAGTAACATAATGTGTACGAGGGTCATATTTATTGGGCTCAAACATGCTAAATGCTCAAACTTGCTAAATCACCGGTATGCTCCTTTACCTATTTAACTAGCCTCTTAGTAGTTTAGCAAGTGATAATACATGATGTCCTGATATGAGAAAATAATGCATGAGCCATGACACCATGTCGTTATGCTACATGTCCTTATCCAAGTCCTTCTGCCTTTTGTCCTGCAAGAACATCTCAGGAACTTCGGGCCTTTCCTTTGTTTTGCCCACAGAACCAGGACTGAGAATCCAGACATAAACTCTGCTGGTTCAGGAATCAATCAGACTCGGATGCAAACTTCCTCTTGCCCAGTTGTTCCTAATCCTGATCCTTGTGTGCCTCAGCACTGCATATTTACCACCTCTTCCTGCTATACCCAGACCTGATTAGCAAAATCAGTTTAGCCAGTCAAGATCCACGAGGCATCTGCCAGGAGGAGCATATCTATGTTCCCAGGGTCCTATGTTCCCCAGTTCAATATTCTGTTAACACACATTAAGGTGTGTTAACCCTGACCCTAACCCATTATGTGCTCTATTGTGCTATATAGAGCTGGGGAACATAGGACCCTGGAAACATAGNTAACCCATTATGTGCTCTATTGTGCTATATAGAGCTGGGGAACATAGGACCCTGGAAACATAGGAACGACCCCCAACCATGAAGTGCAGCTTGGAAAGCGTGCGGCGGCTCAATCGGCCATTTTAACAGTGACAGCAAGATTAGCAATTTTCTCTCTGAAGTTTGCAGTTTTCTCCTCTAAATGTCTTTTCTCCACCATTAGGATATTCATGAAACTGCAAAACAGGACAAAAAACAAACAAACAAACAATGTCCTTCATTCCCTCCATCGTTTCTGTCGTTGTGTGTGCGTGGTTTTGAAGTTTTGCCACGTGTGGAAATGACACGGCTGCTGGACGATTGTTGTCACATGCTGCAACTTTAATATTCTTCACGGTATTTGAAGTGCAGTGGAAACGAGTCCAAGGAAGTCACTTTACTTCTTCTGATGAAGTAGTTTCTAATTCCAAATATTAAGTCCAAAAGCACCACATACACACACACACCTCACTGTGTGTGTATAGCAATGATACCATGACCAGTTACCAAAGGTAAGGTAAGGTAAAGTTTATTTATATAGCACCTATCAAAAGCAGAACTCACAAAGTGCTTCACAATAAAAGAAAATGAAAACAAACAAAATACAAACCAAATCAGTTATAAAAAGGTTTTAAGAAGCCGCTGATAACAGTCCAGTTTCTGCCAGTCTTATATTGTTGGGGAGGCTGTTCCAGAGCCTGGGGGCCGCCACAGCTAAAGCACAGTCACCCTTTGTCTTTAGCTTAGACCGAGGAACGGTGAGAAGCCCCTGAAGCCCCAAAGACAGAGATTAATTAGAGATTAATTATTGCTGCATTCGACAGACCTCGGAAGTCCAATTTTTCCCAGTCAGAAGCTCCAACTTCCAACCTCAAACCATTCCAGCCAAATGTAAACTAAAAAGCATAGCTGAACACCAATATATACTGTCAAATTAATTAAACTTAGTAATAAATACTAACTAAAGTAAAGTTAGATTACAGGACTGTCTGGTTGTGCTGTTTTACAATGGTATTAGACAGTATTGGTAATGCTATTAGGTATTAAACAGTATTAAACATTTATGCAGAGAAGTAATATTCTGAAATTATTTACATTTATGTATCAATGACAAACAGTTATTATACACTGTAGATAGTTAAGTTGGCGATATATTTTGACTTTTTTATTTCAATGTCATGTTAGAAAAAAATACTTTATTCACTTGTTAGCTGATCATTTCCATTCACAAAGCTCACTTCTATGGCGCCGCCATGTTGAGTGACATCATACTTGGTAAGTTGGGGTAGATCATTTTGGTCTGAGTTTCCCAGTTGGAGCTCCAACTTCAAATGCCATTCCAACGCATTTTACCAAGTAGGAAGTCAGAAAAATCCGAGTTCCGAGTTCTGTCGAATGCAACATCTGTACTCAAAACTGACTCGTTTGGTCCTTTTCACCAGGAGTCAATTGCTAGTTGAATATATTTTGCACTTTGATTTAGAACAGACCTGAACTATGTTTGAAGCATTGAAGATTATCAAATTGTTTCCTTCTAAGTCCTTGAAAACTAACTAAGTTAGTAGACAGGTTTGCATTAGTATAGATCCAGTTCTATTGGAGGCTTTACCTTCTAAAGTGGGCTGGTTTCCCCTTTATGTGATCAAACAGACTTTGAAGTGCTGTGATGTCTGTGACCATTTTACGAAGGCGCAGAGCTGCAAATGCCAAAACAACATGAATGGAAGGCAGAAGTAGAAGATCATGGCTTCCTGTTAGTTACATAATTCATCTCTTCCTGCCAGAGTCCAGCCCACAGTCTACTTCTTCATCCAATTAAACAGTGAATGATAGCACCAAGATTAAAAAAAAAAAAAAAAAAAAANAAAAAAAAAAAAAAAAAAAGTCACAGGAAAGGTTCTGCAGCACTGCAAAGGGTACAAGGAAGTCAGCAAATGCCGAAGGATGAGGCGCTGAGCTTGGAGGTGGCTTGAAATCCCTGCTGCAGCTTTGCAAACGGCTGCACGGAGAGCAGAGGACGGTGCTGCTGCTGCTGCTACGCAGCCTCATTTTCACCAGGGATTTTAAACCAATTTTAAAGCCGCAGCTGAATTTTTAAACTTATATTTGTGATCCTGTGAAGTTCAATACACAGAATGATGCAGCAGCACTTCTGGGGTGAGGGGCTCAGTTCCATTGGGGTGACCTATGCTAATAATAGCACACACACTTACAGTGCTGTCAGGCACTATCAGGAGTAAAAGCCTCCGCCAAATGTTGTACTGTCTATGCGGTGACACGAGGGAGTTGATGGATAAGATTTAATGCTCATATACTGAGTGACAAGTCAGTATCACTTTCTAATAAGGCAGAGTTTATGAATTGCAACTATTGCTGATTGCCTTAATTAATAGGAAATAAGTGATGTTTTAATGCTTTACACATGAATAATACACCATTCATGACAACATCTGGGGTGCCAGGTTGTGAAAAATGCCTTTGTCTGTTATCCTCAAGTATAACGATGTGTCTTTTTAAGTCTTTTTTTTTTTTTTTTTTTTANTTTTTTTTTTTTTTTTTTAACAGAAAACTCTCCAATAGATAGTTTGACTTCTGATCCATCAATGAGCATTTACAACCCCACACCTGATGGATTATTGCAGTGGAATAACCCTTTATTACGGACTTATTAGCATTCAAACCTCTTAAACCTTTAAAAGATTTTTTTTTTTTTTTTTTTTTTTTTTTTTTTTTTTTTTTTTTTTTTTTTTTTTTTTTT
>VXCM01003299.1:58268-76524 GCA_014773175.1 Lucifuga dentata
TCATGGCGTTGGACTTGACAGGATTTTCTCTCTCCTGGTTATTTGTTAGATTTGTGGATCTTTTGTTTATCAGGTCATCTGGTTCCTTTACACCATCCTTTAAGGTGGAATTGCTGTTTTTGTAGCTTTTGTACAGTTCTGGTTACAGACTCTCTGTACCTCCTACACTCCTATTTGGAGTCTAATTCATTTGCCAAAAAGAGACAAAATGCACAATAAACAAAGTTAAAGATGAATTTGACTGATAGCATTATTTTTTTCAAATTTTCTATAGATATTGCGATAATATCATTAATATGAATTGTTTTGGCCACGATAATTGTGTAGTTAAAATCTGACATCGTGAAGAGTCCTAGTAGAAATTCACACAAAATGGATATACTCAAGTACAATTATGAGGTACTATATTTAGGTGCAGTAATTGAGTAAATGTACTCGGTTACCTTCCACCTTTGTTAACTGGTGTGGACATTTTGTTGGCAGAGGCCTGCATAGCGAGAGTCCCCTTCCAAAGACCTTTCTGAGGGCAATCAATGGTCTCTGAGGATTCTGAACAGTTCGGATTTGGCAGCAACTCCCGCCTGACTTCCCCAGAGACCGAAGGGACAACAGGTGGCACACCAGGATTAAACATCTGGCAGAAAGGTAGGAAAGTCAAAGTTTTGTCCAGAGGTTGTTAGGAGAGACTGACACTGAAAATCGTGTAAGACCGAGCTGTCATCGTTAACAGAGATTGCAAACAGCAGAGCACACTGCTCCCCAGACAGCGGAGACATTTGAATCTTTCCTTCAAAGTGCAGCTCAACATTTCTGCAGTGATAAAAGACATTGGGTTTGATGGAGAGGCCTGAGGGATTTCGCTAGATAATGTTACATATTGCATGCATGGTGGCAGCCGGGGTAGATGTATTTTCCTCGCCTGCTGAACTATCACTACACTTCAGATCCATCTCCAAGAGGAAGTATTTGGAGAGAATGAAGTTTGTTCTTTTGGGTGAAGGATAGAATGATGGTGCTGTTAGGAAGCACTGGAGACTTGTGCTACAATATATTAATTTAGATTCTACTTTACACGCTTACCTGGAGGACCAAGGTAGGACAGATAGATGCATGAAAGACCAGAAGTACTGTGTCAAAGGCAACTGGAATTCTGATTTGTCTTGAATATGCTTTGCCAGTAATCCGAGACACCTTCTCCCCCTCAACCAAGCTTTTCATTGATCTGCATTTATTATGTTTATGTTGTCAGATGACGTTAAAAGCATAAATTAATGATTTAATCTGCTGTATTAATGCAGCAGCGGAGGAAACCTTTAATGTTCGCCATGGTCTGGTAGCATTTATGAGCTGCAATAAAAATCACATCAAAAAGAGAAAATACATCAATGTGTTTGGCTTTGCTGAAACACAAAATAAGAGAGAAGAGGATCTCACAGACTGGAGGTTTAAGCTGCTGAGACCACCAGGTGATGACTGAGCTGCTTACCCTTCAAGTGTTACCATGCGGTTTCAAACCAGGGACTTTTTTAATGTGCGAGGCAAATGTTGCATACTGTATGCTGACATGAAATGCTATAGGGAGATTCTTTTCTTCTCTTCAGCTTATAGCTAAAGGGATGTGTCTTCCTGGGATAAACATACAGAGCTAACCAGGTTGCTACAGAAAAAAGGGATTTTAATGAGTCTTTTGTGCTCTGCAGCTTTAAAGTAACAGTTTTATTCAGAGCAGCTGTAACTTCACGTTTTATCAACACAACTAACTAAATAAAGCTTGATTGCTCTCTAAAAACAATAGATCTGAAAAGAGACTGCTGAAGCAGAAAAGGTAGTACAGCTTTGGGTAAGTGTCACCCCGAAAGTCAATTATACTAAAAGAATAAATGTAATCTCCAATAAATACAGACAAAATACTGCTGTTCAGAGAAAATCCTCCTTATCAAAATGTAAATTGAGTTGTAACAAAATCAATTAAAATCAAGAGCTGCACCTCATATTTTGACTTTTTACACTTTTAAATTTCATTTTTTATATTGTTTGATTCCACCAATATCGACCTTATAAACTGGGAGAGCATCATGGGATACTTTTATGGTAGTTGCTATTGTACAAGACCTTTGCCTTTGTTTGATTTGAGAGGATTTGATAGCTGGAGGCAGCAAACACTCACTGTAAGTTACAGTACTTAACTTTCAACTCCACAAAACTTTACAGACACTGAGGTGAAGCAACACCTTACGAAAGACGTCAGCAGAAAAAAAAAGAAAAAAAAAATCAACTTCAGGCACTTACAAAGACTCCACCTTTGATAATGACTTCAAATGCTCTTTCTGGTGATGTCAGTGTCTTGTAGCTTTTATCCCATCATGCACTATACATTATTAGTTAGTCAATGTTCTTCCAGCCATTTTTATTTCATTGGCCCTTGTCAGTACTTATCCCTCTTCACTCTGATGGAGAAGTTCCACAGGAGGCTGCTGAGCATACATTCTTAACAGAATCCCTTTTCAAATTAAATTTAAATGACCCCGTCAGCTCATAAGCAAAGCCTCTCCTGACGACTTAATTCATAATTCAGTGCTGAGCCAGGGCCTTGAGGGCCGTAATGATGGCCTAATGGAGGAGAGATGCTACTAAATGGCCTGTTTGTTTGCTTGCACCTAAACCTCTTTACAGGCCACAAGTCCACAGCTCAGCACTGTGGTGGGGAGGAGGTGAGAGGGGGAGGGGTGATGCAGAGAGGAGGTGGGGAGCAGCAACAATTTGCTGACCAGCTGCTTTCATGTCTCGAGTCACTGTACCCTACTTGTGTAGGGTACAGTGATAGGAGATATAGTGATAGGAGGTGTTGCACATAATGGCTGTGGTTTGTTTGTGTGTGGGCGTGAGTGACTGAAAGACACAGAAACACACTCATGAGATATCATGAAGCAGTAAAGCCACTAAACCAGGCTCACAGCGACAACAATCAATCATTGTGGAAGGAACATCAGTCGGTCATTTGTTATGGACTTAGCCACAGGAAGGTATTCTGACCAAGAGGTGCTGGGAAAAAACACACACACACACAAAAACCAAAACAAAAGAAAACAGGAGGGGCAGGATTTAACTGGATTTCACAGCTGGTGAGGCTCGATTATGCAGAGTGTTTGAACCCTGTCTGTGGTGCTGAAAACCACGCAAGAGTTAAAGTGTCAGAGGGCATATTTCTAGTACAAATATAGACTAAAGGTACGAAATGAAAGATCTGAAAGACTTCAAAGCTGAACATCAACTCTCAAACAGCCGATTTTAAACCTGCAGCTCTGAGCTTTAAACAGTGCAGACATGAATATCATGTTAAAAAAAAAAAAAAAANAAAAAAAAAAAAAAAAAAAAACATCAATCCTCCAAATTCAGCTTCAGACATCCAATAACACACAAACAAAGACCAGAATCCAAGGACTTGGAGATTTCTGCATCATGAAACTCCTCTGACGAAGGTCCTCATTACAGCATCAATGTCCAACTGTCCAAAATCTCACCATGAAGATGCATAAGAACAAAGATGGAGAGATACAGGCACTGTTAAGTGACATTTTAAGCCTCTTTGAAAATAGCTCTTGATTGTGGATGGAGTTTCAACATTAAACTTGCGGCTTTGTCTGTTACGGTATTACTGGGCGAATCTCCAAACGCTTCTCCTCGCATTCTCAGCTAGAGCTCCAGTCAGTCTCTGACAAAGACCAGGAGAAGGTGAAGGGATTCTACATTCACTGTTTTTATTAAAAACTTCAGTTCTGAATCTCGGCTCATATTTCATTTATTTATTTATTTAAAGTATGTATTTACTTTTTCAAAGCACTACTTCTGACAGCTATTGCTGCCAACAGCGAGTGCTGCAGCACCCCCAGCACCCCTACTTCCTGTGGTTATGGTTATGTAACAGCAAATTTAATTCTATGTAGAGAGCCAGGAGAGCAGGGAGGAGACGGTGGACCATCCTGAGGAGCTGATAAGGGTGAACTGAGGAAGAGAATGAGAAATAAATGTTGTAAATGAACAATAGAATGCTATAGATGTGAGGAAAAAAACTGAGGGAGCAGAGGAGAGGCGGAGAACACTGCTGAGGCGGTGCAAAAGGGTGCTAATATGGAGGAGTCCAAGTATTTAGGAGAAGGAGGGGAGCTCTGTGAGAGCAGGAGGAGAGGCAATGCAGAAGCAGGAGGATGTGGAGAAGTTTGCAAAGGTGTGGGAAAGGACAAAGATCAGGGAGGTAGATAAACAGAAAGAGACAGAAGAGAAACATAATTTACAAGAGGAACAGTGAAGTTATAGCACAACGCTGTAAAGAGAAAGGAACACAAGGTTTCGAAGGTGAGGGAGAAGATGGAGAATGCTGTAGAGGAGAGGGAATAGGAGGTGAAAAATCATGTAGGAAACACTACAGAGGAGCTGGAAAGCTAGAAAGCTATGGGAACATAGTTAAAGTGCATTCAGACTGAACCCAAAGCACATTTTAGAGGCAGCAGATAAATATACAAACATACAAGCTCATATACAGCAAATTCCAATATTTTGACATTAATTTAAAAAGTAAGTATAACACTTTCTAAAGTTTATTAACCCCTCGTCTTATACAAAACAGAGTGCAGGAAGAGTCACAACATCATTATCATCATTATCATGTGTACAGTGTTTGGATAGTGGTGAATGTTCCAGTAAAATCTGAGTGAAAATGCAGCTCATTTAAAATACGTCCAAGTAAACATTACTGAGTTGCTCTTTAGCAGATGGGAGGACAGTGGTGGGCTGAAGGCTAAAGAGGCAGGCTTGTTATCAGAAAGTCAATATTTTGATCCCACACACGAGGACGTGAGCTGACACACGGGTCTCCTAATGGTGAAACCTCCCCCACGCCCCATTGTTGATACTGGTGACTGCAGAAAAAGAGCATCTTTCTCAGCAAACATTGGTTGAACAAAGCTTAAGAAACACATATGACAGTCTGATTTTATTTTTATTTTTTTTTAAGGGCAAAATGATAGAGGAAAGTAAACAAAGTAAAGCCTGCCAAATTTATAGGCTAATTATTGGCCAAATATTTTCCCAGATCACGATACAATAATACTTTGATTCTCAGAAATTTGTCTTGCACCATAAAAAAGCCACTGATCCACATAACCAAAAGATGATCATTAAAAACACAACACAGACCTAAAGCACATAGAGATAAAGCAGAAAACAACACTAAAGCATAAAAACAGAGCTGAGACACAAAGGTTTCAAATGAAGTTTCTGTCTTTTGTAAATCTTGTCTGTATCAAGGAGGCTTTCCTGTTTAAACCAGCTACATGTGTGGTCATTTTATCCCCATCAGCCCAGTTAGACACGGACTCATACACCCAACTGTTCTTTATGTTCACCATATAAAGCTATTCTCAATCTAGTACATGACCATATGAGAGATGCTCTAATAATAACTGGGCTACATAGTGGAAGAGTCCACTAGTTTACTCAGAGAATCTGGGTGAGATAGTAGTTTGGTTGTATTTGATTCTTTCCTGTGGTTTTACAATAAAACCATTTGACAATTCAGGTCTCAAAACCCACATTTGAGTCTTGCAATTACTTGGGAAACCAGGAAGGAAAGTTTAATCTTCAGAAGCATAACTATATAGAGCTCATTTTATTTCTCATGCATTGCTTACGTAGGACCTAAAATTCTATAATAGAGATGATTTAAAATGTTAAATACAGTAACATGATCACAAACCTAAACTGCAACAAGCATAGATGTTAAATTACATGCTTAAAAATACTCAATAAAGCAGCAGGACATTATAGTGAGTATTTTAAATTTATTTCCACCCTTGGACAAGAGAGCTGATGTTGCTGTCTCAGCCTAATTCAGTATATACAATTACAGAACCTCAAAGGCCCATATAACAGAAACCTTAGTCAGGACTGCAGGGCATTGACATTTTTACATTTATATTGAAGGAGTTTATCAAAAAGGACAAGGTACTTGCTCAGTAATTTTCACTGGGACAGTTTACTGACAGAGATTGTGGCACTTTTAGGACCAAAGCTAAGGCCTGCTGGTTACTGGATGCTTTCTGTTCCCTGCTGCCCCCTAGAGGCTGTGGAAAATGTTAGGGTCAGAATTTAATATTACTTTAAGATTTACGTATGCATGATGTATATCGTCGCTGTTGGGCGGAAACCTTGTATCTCTAAAACCATTACTTTTCAGGAAATGAAAAAAAAACCCTGTGTTTTTAAAATAGTTGAACACTGTGTCGTCAAAGTTGGTATTGTGTCTTTATAGATGGTCAGATACTTGCATATATCATTACATTATTAATATTTCACCAAAATCAAACTCAAATGGAGTTAGGAGGTTTTTGACTAGCAAATGTGGAGATACGTGTTTTGTCCATCATTGATTAGAATGGCTGCATCTGAGGCAGGAAGTGCCACATTATCTTATCATCAGGTCACAAAGTTTATTGTAGCTGTTTGTGCCTCAGTTTTTCCTGTCGTTGAATAAACTTTTGGCCAAAATCTCTTCTTATAAAAGATGAAGTGCTAGGAACAGGCTGTTGAAGATAGTCTTGGCTGACTAGTCGGCAAATGCTAGACTAAACTGCACTCCAACTTATCATGGTTTGCTGCACTCTTCTGCGCTCCCACGTGTCAGGCCTCACATACATAAACTGTTAGCCTTTATAGACTTCCTGTTTCTTGAGTAAAAGAAAATGCTGTACTTATTAAAACAGCCAGTTCTTTATTTAGCCTTGCATTGAAACAACTAGAGACTGTCTCCAAACTGCTGCCTACAACTCCTTCTACAGTCGAGTGAAGTAAATGGAGTTATGAGGTTTTAATGACAGTTTGAGGATCCACTGGAGTTATGAGGTTTAGTCACAAGCTCTTTTTAATACTTTTCAATGGTTAAATATTTGTAAAAAACACAGACAGAGGTGAAGGATGACCAATAGAATTGATTTATTAAAACAAAATAAAAATGACAAAATATAGAGATACGAAGTTTCCGCCCGACAGCAACGATATGATCTACCAAAATAAATTTAATTATGAAGAATATGAATAATCATCATGCCTACCTGTCACTGACATGATGATTTACTCAAACATAATTTCTATCTCTTTTTTTTTTTTTAATTTTTAAATTTCTTATCTGATCTATCAGATAGAACTCAATATGTAAGAGGATCAATATTGAGATCAATTTCTTAATTTCTTAAATTAATGGTGTTACCTTTTAAGCATTTGTCTTTACAGTATTCAGAAACACACTTATGCAGATTTTATTAAACTGAGATACAAACTGGATACTGGAGCCATAAACACTGATAGTAATATCCAGATTTGTGCTCTAATGAGAAAGTTACCAATAAATACTGTCCATGGGATTCTGGGTGGGTTGACGATAAATAAACTTTTACACATTAAATTCACAAAGATGATCTGGTCAAATCTGGTATTCAGTATAGACATGTCTCTATTCATTAAGGTCCCAATCTCCCATCCAGTTCTTAATTTATAAATGAGGATACATAAAAAACTAAACATTGTACCTTCTGTAGAAAAGTGGCATGGCCTTCTGGTTTTATTAAAAAAGGAGTGGAGAAAAAAAGATCAAGCGGCTGTTTGGCCACTTGTGTTTGCAATGTCCCTGCTTTGATTCTGGCTGGGTGCCTTCATTGCATGTCTCCCCCCTTCTCTTTCCCCCCTCCTTCCTGTCTCTCTGCACTGCCCTTTCTGCAATAAAGCATAACATGACCAACAATACATGAAAAAAGAAAAGATAAATAAAATCTCTTACCCTCACAGATTGCATGACTGTTGGACCTGATTGAAAATCATGATAACTGACAGGAGGGATTGGTTGATGTTCTCTGTATTAACTGAAAATTAAGAAAAAGGCTACCTTTTATTTTTAGCTTTTACAGACTTTTGATATGTACCGTGAATTTAGTAACTTATCAGCGCTTCATGCTGGCCACTCTAATATCTGGATATCTGGACGCAAACAGCCTAAAGCACATCTACTGAGAGCTACACTGTAAAAAGTCCTCCAGTGTGTTATCCATACTACATAAATTTAAAATGTATGATTCATTAAAAAAAAAAAAAAAAAAAAATTTTCCTTTACAACTGGATTTATTTATACCACATCTAAGTAAAAACTGTAAACGTTCTTAAAACTTATTATATTTTGTAATGAAAACATATTTTTTTAAAGCTTTTCACAACAATGTGAAAAGTTGAGTTAATGGAATTCAATTAAAGTTCTTAAATCTAAGTTTTTGTCGTGATTCCGCCCACTTGCACCTGCACACCTTGGAGCAGCACATATCTCAGAATCTCTTCTTAAGACAAGTAAGAACTCATTTTCAGTTTTTACTGAACTTTGAGCCAAAAATTCAGTACAAAACTGAACAAAATACTGTAATGTAAGCAAATTGGTCATTTTTTGAAGGACAACAGGGCTGTTTGTTGTGGAGCCTCAGAGGAGAAAGTTTACATCTGATGTATTTAACATGGACTGTTTGTTGGCATGTTTATATTTGTGGAGTAATACCAGAATACAGATAAAGATTTATAAAACTGGTGAAAGTGCTAATGTAGCATGTACTTCCTGTAATGCAGCAGTGGCTTAAAGGTTAGAGAAGCGAGCTTGTGACCGAAGGGTTGCTGGTTCAATCCTTGGACTGGTAGTCAAACTNAGAAAGTGGGGAAGTGACTGAGTTTGACTCAAACACATGAGTTTGTCAAAATATAAAATGTATGATTTCATGGAACTTAGTTTCTTTCTTAAATTTTAATCAAGTTTAATGTAGATCATATGTTGACAACTATCAAGTTTGTGGCTGTTTCCACATAGGCTGTACTTAATTTTACGTCTTAAAGTCAAATATATATCATTGAGTTTGTCCTACTCAAAAATACCAGTGGTTCACCCAACTTATAAAAATGATTGAAAAATTTTGCCTTATTTTTTAAAACTTAAACCAAAGAAAGTTTTTTTTTTTTTTTTTTTTTTTTTACAGGGTACTGGTACCTACAGGGCAGTTGCTTTTAGAGAGCCCAGACCACCCATGTCCTGCTGTGCTATTACCACTTTAACAGCAGTGATTTGTTGGTGACTCTCACTGGCACTGTGATGTAGGTTTGGGAGTGAGCTCTATTAAAAAGTCATTAAAGCTGAGAGAAAGCATGGTGGGCTTGACCCTCTTGGCGAAAAGCACCCCTGGAAATTACTCCATCCATCATAATTACACCAACCGGACAAAGCTTTACAGAGGCCAAAGGACACAGATCCCCCCATGACCCCACTGACCAGACTTTGAGCATAAAGAGGAGGGAAGGAAGGAGGAAGAGAGATAAAGAGAAGAAGGAAGGAAGCAAACATAGACTGAGGTATTAAGAGGAAGCGAAATGAGGGTTATGGAAGGAAGTGGAAGGAAAGGAGAAAGGCTTCAGCGAGTGAGGGAGGAAGAAATTATTTGGAAGGAACAAGTTACAAAAATAACCTGTGGCCCTATTTGAGCGCAGTAAAAGGCTGCTGTCACAAAATGGATGATAAAACGTGTCTTCCTGTGAGCCCTGTTAGTGGTACAGGATGTGAATGCACAGTGTGTGTTGACTGACTTTCAGTAATTTTGAGACCAGATGCACACAGTACGTTGGAAATGAGGTTGGATTAAGATGAATATGTTATATCTGGGTCTGGCTTCCATCATAACCTGTAAGATTGCCTCTTTTCCTTCCTTTTGAAGTTTGAGTATTTTGTGATTTAATAAAATGGTACATAGCAGTCACAGCAGCCTCTCTAGAAAGGATGATAATGCCTTTTTGTGGGGGGATGGACAATTGCTACAAGTGAATATGTGCTTTAAATAAGTCAGGTACAGCTAGAGATTGTATTTGTAGCTCTGTATCTAGGGAACAGTTGTCTCAAATGGAATGATATTAGGTGAAGTGACTAAAGCTATCAGTAAATCTTGAAGAAAATTTAAACTATGCCTTTCACTTTAGATTTGGTCTCAGTAGGTAATCCTTCACATCCAAACTGCACAGCTTTGCTGGATTGCGAGTAGCTAATTTCACCCAATTAGGTGAAGTGAAAGTCATGCCAAATTACCAAATCGTGTCCCGACTCAAAACACCATTTTACCAGCTCAAGTGTGGTTCTCAATAAATGCACTAAACCTGATGCAATCCAATACAATAGCACAATAATGCAGTGCAAAACACATAAGAAAAAAATCATGCTACATAGCACCATGCTAAATAAGTGCTGTGATAATTTGTTGTAACGTGCGTCTCAGGTGAAAGCCAATGAAGGTCGGGATGTTAATGATCTCCTGCGTATTTAAAACCTATGCTGTTATACCAATTTTTCTGTTGTAAAAGCACAATGAACATGTCATATCAACGGAGGAAACATACAGGTTCTACTTCGGCACTCCACATTTGAAGAGAGGAGGTGCAACTGCAACTTTTAAAAGACAGGAATGCTGCAACTGCATCCAGTGGAGGAGGCTTAATAATAATAATAATAATAATAATAATAATAATAATAATAATTTTTTTATTCTCATAAGACCCCACTTGGGATAAGTGAGAAGACTAACACATACAGAATTAATGTGGCAGAGTACACAAAAAAGAAACAACCAAGAATACATATCTTCACCTCTTCACATAGTACAGGCAGTAAGTAAATAAATATTACATATGTCTAAATGTCACTATAATTTCTTTAAAAATTTTGCTAAATTATGCTGATTTCGGATATCTTTATAATTGTATAACTTATTCAACTTATATTTGGTCTCACCCTAGTATATACAGGCAGGTATTTAACTCTTTTCAAATTAAAGTAAGCGCATTCAAACAAATAATGAAATTCATCACCCAATTTCCCCAAATTACAAAGTGTACATAAACGACTGGCATATTCAGTGCTGTAGAATCTTCCTGTAACCACTGGTATTCCATAGCACCACATCTGAACATCGCTAAATAACACCACAAATCATCATTTAAAGTGCAACGATAGTTTTCCAGTTGGAGTGTGTGTTTAAATATTCTGTAATTTGTACAGAGACTGTTAAATATTTCAGTTTTCCAGCTTTGCCTCAATATGGCAGATATTCTCATTTCAACTGCTGCTTTAATATACTTGTCATTTACCACACCCGTACATTCCCACAAATAAGAAAATCCTGTATCATCAAATATTTGCTCTGTGGTTTAAGCACTTCCTTATCATACAGGGTTTTAGTAAAATAAAAAAAAGGAAGGATAATTTACTTCTTCTGCTGTGATTTCTGCATGTAGGTGTCTCCTGAATCTCTTCCCCAACATGCAAATGAGGAAATATTCATACTCAGCAGTAACACTAAAAGATGCTGGTAATAGATGTTTATGAATGAGGGAAACATAGTTGCATGATGTTATTTGCCCTTAAATCTGGCACTGTGTTTTATGAATGACCTCTCATGGCATCCTGACGTGAAAATGAAGTGGGATGGATACTGTAAAGCAAAAATATGGCAACAAAGCACAGTAACTAAAAACAGTGCAACAAGCAGTAGCATAATGCAGGGCAGCACAAACCAGAGGACAAGACCTCCACACCCCCACTCATTTTTTGGGTCACAGTGGCCTGGAGCCCATCACGGGGCTGACACAGATAGACAGCTGTACACTTCCACACACAGTGGAGAATTATAACGTCCACTCTGTTTCACTGGCAGCAGGAGATTCAGAAACTCAACACAGAAAGGACCATGAATAATTTAATAATTTCATTTGATATAATATAATGGTGTCACAATTAGTAGATTTTCACTACAGTAAAATAAGTGGTGTCTGAGAATCCAACTTTTAATTATTATTCCCACAACAGAAGTAATGTTAAGTCTCCTTTCTTTACTTTAGAAAGACATCTCAAAAACCACTTAGAATATTTCAATTAAATTTGGTGAAGGAATAGGCGATATTAGAGCAAGGTGGACCTGGTTAGTTTTTGTTGCAGATATAATGCCAGCATGTGAGCATTTATGAGGCACTTTATGTTTTGGCTTCTATCTCTTGAACTGTGAGGAACCTTGTTTGATGATGAATTCATCAGTTTAAGCCTCACCCATTTCTTCCTACAAAGATTTTCTCCCATTTTTTGAAGTTGCAAAAGAGTTTATCCACCACTCCTCCTTTTGTTTCAACAGAAAATATGACACATTTTCTAATTTCACTTAGGCTTTAAAGGAGATCATTATCCCATTCATTATCTCCTTTAGCATGCTGAATTCATGCGGTGGAGTTTTTGTGTTGTGTAGCTTTCTGACTGGCTGTCTATGTGTCCACACTGATCTTCTCCTCCATCTGTCTTTGCACTGGAGGCTTTGGTGGTGCTGCTGCTAGGTTGGAGGAAACAGGAGGTGGGGAGAGTGACTGGTGTTATTAATAATGACTGCTGGAGCTCAGTAAAATGATATAAACAGGGAAACAAATAGTGTGTGAAATGCACACCTGTCTGCTGCAGTGGCAGTCTCAGAGGAGGAAGTGAAGGTGAATACTGTGGAGGTGGACAAAAGCATGAAGAGCAATAAAGAGACGAAGGACGAGGTAGTGTCAAAGGGAAGGAGAAGAAGAGGCCAAATGAGCGGCTGCTGTATACATGGAGGAGGAGGTGCGGGATGGTGTGGAGGTGGGGTGCAGTGGAGAAGGAGAAGGAGGCACAGAATGCTAGAGAGGGGAAAGTTGGAGCGCTGGACGGGGGGATAGCACTTCAGGAGGTGGTGTAAATCTGAGTGGAAAAGGAGGATAAAGGAGAAAGAGGAGAGGAGGAGGCCCACAACACTGTTGCGGAGCAGGAGAAGGTGGAGGGAGGCTGTGCTGCGATGGCTCTGCTTAGCTGGTTTTGAGGTTTAGACTGGAACAGAGTCACATCTGCAGACAGAAATAGGGAACGAGAGCAATAGAGTGAGATGCTAACCCTTATTTCTATTACGATGTGGTGTCAGTGGTCAGTGTGTGAGGTTTCCTGTTGCTTAGTTACTGTATCGCAACAGCAACATCAGCGTCTGTGCTTGTTTGTGTGTCATTTTTCCAGTGGTGGGTGTCTGCATGATTCCTCTCCCATCATGTCTGCCATTACTGTCAGAGGTGGAAGAAGTACTCAAATCCTTTTTGTAACTAAGTAGTTTTACTTGACTACTTTACACTTTTATCATAAAATAAAACAAAAGGCTTTAACTTGGCAACAGCAATGTTTTATGAATTTATGGCATGTATAATTGATTATATTTGAGTTTTAATATGTAAAATAAACTACAAACTACAGCTGTCAGATAAATATAGTGACATGCTGTTTCTCTCTGAAACGTGGAGCTCAGACACAAAGTAGCACAAATTCAAAATACTCAAAGTATATCATCTTTTGCACAGTACATGAGTAAATGCAATTAATTACTTTGCATCTCTGGTTGCAGAAGAATCAGTCACCTGACAGAAAAATGTCACGCGCTGTTGTTGATATTAACATCTAGCATCATGTTTAGTTCCAGATTGCTGGTACGGCAGGCTGTACTGTAAAGGGAATCGGGATCCCAGCTGGTACTGAGATGCCAACATGCTCCATGAATGAGCTGTGTGCATTGGCCCAGGTGCCCTGCTGTAACCCCACCCATCAATCACCACTGGCTGCCAGTCCCAGCAATGGCCCCCGCCCTGAGGAAACGTGAATCTCCCCTTTCCCACTTCAGGATGATGGATGAGGATGAAGCGTTGGGCCCAAAGGGCTGAGGCTCTATGGAGTGTGAAGCTGCAGGGAGGCAGAGGAGGGAAGACAAGAAGGAATACAGTCAGAAGTTGCCATGCAAGACATTTAATCATATATTGTGTCTTGAAAATCATATTATTCTATATATATATATATATATTTTTTTTTTTTAAATTGAAGAATATATGATCTTGGACTGGTATGATTTCATTTCCTTCCATGGCCAGTGAACTCTTCAGATAATTTTCTTCAGACACTGAAATCTTACAAATTGTCAGTTGTCCCAGGCTTTCTTGATATCACCAAAACTGTAGCTGCAGTAGAAGAAGAGAAACATCACACCTCACAGCAGTCGATTTCATCTATGATATCCAAGCAAACTATATTAATGACACATTTTCACCATATGCATTGTTTTGAATTGACCAGATTTGAGGAATGCAAACTTGGCAGCCAAATTTGAACAGCCAGAGCACTTTCTTTTTGGTTCTCTTTGCAGGTTGCATAACACACATCTCAGACCTCTGTATGAGGAAGAAACTATTTTACATGGAGAATCATAAGCACTCCTTTTTGGCCTTCTCTCACCTCATGTTAAATGTTGGCGTTATGTGTGTGGGTTTTTTTCTGGCGACTTGTTTTTTTTAAAGTTTTTAACACACATAAAACAAATACATATGAATCCCGGAAGAAACACTCTCTAAATGAACAGTGGCAGATGAGAGACTCATCGGAAGCACTCATGCTAATAAATGTGAAAGAGATGAATAGTTGATTTTTGCTGCTGCTCTGTTAGCAGAGAAGCGATGAGTAAAAATGAGCTGGTGTTGTTGTGGGCCAGCTGCAGCACTCCTCAGATTATGCAAATGTGTTTACTGCCTTATCCTCCCAAATACATAGATACCACTAATTTTTTCTGACTTGTTTTGGAATGTGCTCAGAGCTGCAGCTTCATTTTTATCCCAAGACTCCAGCTAACTGCTGCGAGGAGGATTTTACCCGTAGCGAGCTGAAAAATGAGAAGCAGTGTCTCGAATAGCATAATAGCCATAAACACAGGCCTTGAACTTGATTTCTGCTAAACACATTAACGGCTTCATAAATGAGCTGACTTTGTTTGGACCCTATTAGACACTTCGCTGGCATGATTTAGACGGAGCGAAACTCTTAGTAACATAATGAGATCCTCATATGTGGCCTGCTTTGCTTCTGTACTGCCCCAGTAAATATAAAATATGGAGGCCTCCTCACAGAATGGGAGCTAATTGCTGTAAATTTGTATGTAATATTTTAGGCTTTTATGGGAGACATTTTCAGGCTCAGGAATATTGTGTATAAGAGGGTGAAAATGTCAAATAGAACAGATTTTTAGAGCTTTTGAACATTTAGTTAATTATAAAAAATTACTCTAACACTGTTGGAAATGGTGACATTAGGATATAGTTGTGCATTTTACAGTACCATAATGCAAAATGAGCTAATGCACCTGGACGTGGTGGGTGTGCTTATGGACAAACCGAACATTTTCAACTATTACTTAACAATTACTATATATACTGGAGTATAAGCCAATCTCATGTATAAGATGACCCCCCTGATGTTGTTCCATCAATTTATTTGTTTAGCAAATTATCTGTTTTTCTGCGTATTGTCATAGTATTCTTGTGATTTTCTGAAAATAATCCATGTACCGGTACTGGTAAACAGCTGATTACCATAACTGACATTAGCTAACATTAACTTTTCCGGACTCCTCTTCCTCATCTGAATTGCCAAACAGTTCATTCCAGTCCTGCTGTGTGTAACATGTGCCCTCATCATTGATTAATAAATAACATGATGTTGAATGAGACTACCAGATAACGTTATATGAAACAGCACTTTTATAAGGTCATCTCTGATTGGTCCATTCTTTTGTCTTTGACCAATCACANTATGAAACAGCACTTTTATAAGGTCATCTCTGATTGGTCCATTCTTTTGTCTTTGACCAATCACAATAGCGTTTACTGACCGCCACAAAATGTGCTGATAAGATGTTTAGTCAGGAAATATCTCATTCTAAGGTATGATTTAAACTATTTTCATGGGTAGTGGTAATGGGTAGTATTTCCACGCCTGGAAATTTCCTTCTCTGGGATCGAATTAGAATTTCTCCTGTATAAGCCAACCCCTGATTTGCTTTGTGAAATTTGGTAATAAAAACTCAGCTTATATGAGTATATACGGTAATAGTAAAACTGAATCTCCCAAAGAGTCAAGTGTGTCAAAGGAGTCTCAGTGCCGTTGTTTATGGAGGGTCAAAGGGTTCAACACATGCACCTCCCCTCAGACATGTAGACCCTCCCTGCTGCCAGGACCCCATGTTGCTCCACTATAATATGAAAGTCCTGGGTCCCTCTATCAATTCTCAAGCTGCTGCTACCCCCCCCCCCCNACACACACACACACACCCACCCAGCCATCGAGATGACTTATCTCTATCACCCAACAATTCTTTCACGCTGCCCTGTCTGTGAATCGTCTTTACGATGCTTTACTAACCTTGGACAGGATCAATGTGGAGAAGACCCCACACCCATTTATGGAGGCTATTATGGCAGCATCTCACAAGACAATTTCACTATTTAGGATCTTGGATTTACTACATCTCTTACTGGATCATGGCTCTATTGCTGTATTATCTACCTTCCTTTGTTAGCCAATTGTCATAGTTACCTTATTTCCTTTTCTGAAATTTACCGTTCGAGGAGAAATGATCTTTCTTTGAATTGCCTCTCCTGAGGTTTATTCCATTTTTCTCTCTTACATGCTAAGGTTTTTGTTTTTTTGTTTTTTTTAGGGAGTTTTTCTTGTCTTCTTTGAAAAAACAAGTTTTGAACTGTTGCTGTGGGGGCTTCTAAAGCCCTTTGACACATTTTATGTGATACTGACTTGACATTTGGTGTAGAAAAATGATTGTTAAAAGAAACATTATTTTAAGCTTTGTGTCCATGTGCACTACCTTAACTGTGTTGTACCATTAGAAGTGTTAAAAATGATCATCATGCCCACTTATTAACAGCCATATTTCCATCATCATTCTACCTGCTAAAAAAAAAAAAAAAAAANAAAAAAAAAAAAAAAAATCCTTTCAAGTGGCTTTGGAGTGTCACCTTCAGTAAAATCCCATCAAGATTTGATTAATAAAACACAGATCATTACACCGTGTACACATAAATTAAGAGGGTATATTAAAATTAAACTAAAAATGCTATAATTCTCTCATACCAATACAGACAAAAAAAGTTAATATTATGATATAAAACTGCAGACACGACATCGTATCTGCTGATGAAATGAATAGCAGCACTCCATTTCTTGGGGAAAAGCATTAACTCAAGTTCACTGTTCACAATTTCCCAAAGATGGAATATCCAGTCAGGTATGTCAAGTTATGGTTGATTTATTTTTCAAATAATGAATAGTTCATTTTGAAATAAAACTCTTCAGATCATTTATCAGCCCCTAAACTCCACCATCTGACTCATGGTGAATTTGTGCTGCCAGAGGAAATTTCTTTATGTGATGTAGATACAGGAAAATGGTCTTAAACACACACACACACACACACACACACACACACACACACACACACACACACACACACACTGCTGCTTCCTAATACAGAAAGGATTATAATAAAATTGGAACCGACAACAACCTTTTAGACAAAAAGCATTTTGGATAGGATTTTACACTCTTTGCCATTTTGTGTGTCAGCTCCACACATCTGAGGTGAACAGTAAAGGTGTGATATGTAGAGAGGATTCTGTGTTTTGATTTTAAACATGGCCATGTTAATTATAGATCTGTTTTAATTGTACAGGTATTAAAGGTAATAACTCAAGCTCTTGCAATAATGCTTTTTAAAGTGGATATATTAAACAGATTTGCATGTTCTTTTCATTTTGGAGTATTTTATGATGCTTTTAAAGACCATACCAGTGATTTTGCATGTTTGAGCCCAATAAATACTACCCACATACAGGTTACCTTACTCTTCTGCAAAAGTTACCTAGTTACCAGATGCTAACCGTCTTTTATATGGTTTAATCTGTCATTGCAGTTAATGACAAGTTAATAACTTGTGCCGGTCCCAAGCCCGAATAAATGCAGAGGGTTGTGTCAGGAAGGGCATCCGACGTAAAACCTATGCCAAAGCAAAGATGCGAATCATTCCTATGACTTCCATACCGGATCGGTCGAGGCCCGGGTTAACAACGACCGCCATCGGTACTGTTGACCTACAGGGTGCTGATGGAAATTGGGCTACTGTTGGTCGAAGAAGGAGAGGAGGAAGGCGTGTCCTTAGGCAGAGAGAAAAGAGGAAAGGCAAGAGTGTAGGGATGAGTGTAGGGACTTTGAATGTTGGGACTATGACAGGAAAAGCTAGAGAGTTGGCTGACATGATGCAAA
>VXCM01003300.1:596-57343 GCA_014773175.1 Lucifuga dentata
CCCCCCCCCCCACTCCCACAGTCTCTCCCACCACATACACACACAGACACACTCCCACTCCCCAACACCCCTCCCTCATCTTTCACTCTGCTTGCCTCCTCAACAGCCTCTTTCTCACTCTCTCTCTCTCTCTCTCTCTCTCCTGCAGGCAGTTTCCTGGCACTGCTGATGGTCGCCCCTCAATCAGGTCATGTGACCAACCGCGCCAGCTGGGAATGGCTAGAAGCGTGCACATGTGCACACTTAAAAATATATATATATCATGTGCACAAACAGGAACATGAAACCATGCACAGAGATGCACATGCAGGAGCACATACACACACACACACACACACACAGACAGAGAGAGAGACAAACACACATGCTCAGAAACACAGACACATTTAACCACCAGCATGCTCACACTGACACACACTCGCAGAGATAAATGTTGTCACACTGGCCAAAACTCGCAGACACACTTAAAAACCACACATACCAACACACACAAACAGTTACACATATCTACCTCACACAGAGAGGACTCGCACGCACACACAAGCAGACACACAAACCAGATGCTTGGACCCTGACACACACTTAGACCTTGAGGCCAGTGTTTTGGAGAGGGGCCTCTGTGCTGCGGCCCTGACTTCCTGACTCCTCCTCTCTCCATGCTCCTGTTCCACAGTTGCTGTGGGAGACGCTGCTGCAGCGCCCGTTGCCAAGGAGAAGGCTGCTGGCTGTTTGAACAACAATGGCCGCCTTGTGAACATTCCAACTGTAGGTACTGACAGCTCATCAGCCACAGCCTCAACATACACACAACTCAATGAGAGCATACACACACACAGACATTGGCTGCACACTCATATATACACACACACACAAATGCTACACCACTGTACCTCTCCAGTTCTTGGCCCTGAGCCTGAGTAAGCCTTCCAAACACACTTAGATGCAAACACATCAGGCACACGCACACGCGCGCGCACACNACACACACACACACACACACACACACACACACACACACACACACACACACACATCTGTGCACACTCTAAGAAATTATGACTTCTGCTGAGAGGATAAGAAACCCCTCCGTCTCTCTCTCTGTCTACCTGCACATCTCTACCATCTATCTCTCTCTCTCTCTTTTCTCTTTCTCACACACATTCACAGTGCACAGTGCATTCATCCATCTTTCCCTTTCTCCCAGACTATTCTCTGTCTTTCCCCCTTATCTTTCTCTCTCTCTCTCTCTCTCTCTCTCTCTCTCTCTCTCTCTCTCCACAGTCTCCTGCTCTAACTCTCTCATGCAGCTCTCTCTCTCTTCACTCGCTCACCCATGCCTCTCTCTCCTTCTCTCCTTTTCTGTCTCTAGGAGTGTGTGTTCTCACTCTAGCAAACACACACTATCATCCCAGTGTGCACATGTGTGGATACACACAGGCAAGGACACACACACATACACACACACAATATCTTTCTCTCCTGGAAGGTAGTGAATCTTTTCATCCCTTGGGGGCATACACTTCCTCAGAGAAGGAGAGAAAGGGAAAAGAGAGAAAGAGAAGTAAAAAGGAGAGAATGAGAAACAAGGGTGGAATGGGCATGAGAGGGAGAGGAGGAGGGAGAAGGAGAGGAGAAAGGATGGAAAGAGGGTGAAAACTATATTCACTGCAGGGGTTTATAGACAGACCCCTTAGAGCTCTGATTATCTGTTCGTATCGATGGGGAGGACATTGAAACCACACTGCTGGAACGTTGAGACGACGATGCTGAAGCCAAATTGGGTAGTGTGTGTGTGTGTGTGTGTGGTGGTGGTGGTGGGGTGGTTGAGGAGAATCACTAACAAGTCTCTGCTTATCCTCTGACTCACTGTTTTTAAGAACACACAAGCATACCCAGACGCACGCACGCACACACATGCTCGCACACAATGCTAAAAATAAAGACAACTGATTGATAAAACGTAAGCAAATATATATATATATATTTTTTTTTTTTTTTTTTTNTTTTTTTTTTTTTTTTTGAAAAGTATGTTGGCGTCAATCTGCCAATATGTGTGTGTCATTGAGTGTGTGCGTGCATGTGTGTAAAAGGCGGCATGTTTGCGCTGTGTGCCAGAGACAGACAACGAGAGTTGTGTGTGTGTGTGTGTGTGTGTGTGCGTGAGTGTGTGTACATCCGTGTCTGTGTGTTTTCCCCATCTCTCTCCTCTTTAATAATTGAGCTGATTCTGTCCAGCTTGTTAGGGAGGTACACAGCAGCTTCTCTCTCTCTCTCTCTCTCTCTCTCCCCCTCTCTCTCACACACACATCCTCTCACGCTCTATCTCTCCCTCCTCATCCTTCCATCTTCCTCTTCCTTCTCTCTTCATTTATCACCCTGCTTCTTCCTGACCCCTCCGTCCTCTCACTCTGTCCCTTCCCCCATCTCTCCTCTCCTCCTCTCCTCTTCTCCTCTCTCTCTCTCTCACTCTCTCCTCCAAATCCCTCCTGTTCTTTGACCTCTCCCTTCGCTCTTGCGGTTTCCCTCTAGCCGCCCCCCCACCCCCACCCTTCTGCCCTCCATCATCCCTCTCCCCTTGCCTGCCTCCCTCTCGCCATCCTCC
Source organism: Lucifuga dentata (assembly GCA_014773175.1). Classification (NCBI taxonomy): domain Eukaryota; kingdom Metazoa; phylum Chordata; class Actinopteri; order Ophidiiformes; family Bythitidae; genus Lucifuga; species Lucifuga dentata. Next base: position 3,199 of record VXCM01003300.1, read on the forward strand.
AGGGGTGAGAGGTCGACGCTTCCTCTCTACTGTCAGACTCAAACCGGCTGCAACCAGACCGGTGGGGTGGGAGGGTGTGAGAGAGACAGAGAAGGAGAATGAGGAGGTGAGATATAGGAAAGCAGAGAGAGAGAAAGGGAGATTGTGAAAGTAAGTGGAAGAAGAGGATGGGAGGAGGTGCAGATGCAGTGGGGGGCAGAGAGGGATTAAAAGAGGGAAGGAGGAGAGAAAGAAGAAAAGGGGAGATGTCTTCTATTGAGTCAGTGCCTTTGGCAGAGGGAGCCGTTTTATGAATGTATCGTGTGGGAGGTGACAGAATGGAGCATACAAACACTGCTTACAATAATGCTAAATGCTCGCTGTATGTGTAGGTGCATTTGCGAGCATGTGTAAGTGTGTATGTATATGTGTGTGGGAGGTTAACCTGTGGGTGTTGCATGGTATTTCACTTCAGGTGATGATTAGATTAATAGGAGTCATAAAAGACAGGACCCTTCACTCCAAGGACAGAGTCATAATTAATTCTGCCACCGTCCCTTTGCATAGTGCAAAACATTAAAGGCTGTAAATTATTCCTAAATATTCAATACAACAGGCTGTTATTAGTGCGCCACACTAGCTTCAGTAATGTAAAGTTGGTTGTTTTTGAGCATCAAAAAGTGGAAGTCATATTGCATTTATTTTTTGAAACAACAGCAAAAGAGGCAGAAACAGGTGGGCGTTATATCGTTTGCATCTCAAATGTTCAGGTTTGCGTTTAAAGCCCTCAGGAAATGTCTGTTAATGTGAATTATATGAATCTGTGACCAAAAAAAAAAATCAATTTCTCATGTATTTTGGGAGGCGTTTCAAATGCTGAGTAATAAAAGCGTGACTCATTCATAAAGCTGGTGTAGATTCCCTTTCTGGATGACAGGAATGTATCTGTAGTAAGGAGTTCAAAGAGGAGTGCCAGAATGATCTTCAGCTGACTTTTAAAAGCCGTAACAGCTCTTTGTCAAATTTGACAAATTTTGCAAATAGCTTGAAGCCAAATTCATGAACCGAGATGCCTTTTTGTTGTATGGAGAACCCTGAGATTGTTTTTGGAGAATCAACTTCTGAACAAACCTCATTTCTGGAAGCACATTTCTGCTTTAGATGACGGAAGATCTGACTTTCGGCAATATTTGCGTGTTGTGTGTAACTCAGAGTAAAAACTAAAAATAAGACTCACAAAGTGCTTCTGCCTGCCAAACTTCCTGTTTACAAAAAAGTAAATTAGTAAACAACCTCTAAACAAATATTCAACAATTCAACAAGTTGCACCATCTTCAACGACAAAATGACTAAGAAACCAGCAGACGTCGATACACTGCACCATTTAATGTTGTAGGTGTGTGTGTGCAAGAGAGAGAGAGAGAGAAAGAGAGTGTGTACTGTATATGCATGTATGTGTGTGTATGTGTATGCGCATACTTGAACATATGTGTCCATTCTGTCTGCTCCATCTCCATGACGACCTCCATATCAAGAGGAAGTCAGACTATGGCAACCTCACATGCTGATAGGCAGAGGGAGAATGAATGTGATTGGTTGAGCTGTCAGCTGTCATATCGACAGGGTGTATCTTTGTGACACTGCAACACACACACACACACACACACACACACACACACACACACAGTCTGACTTGTATGTGTGCCATCAACCCACACGACTATACACTGCAGTAAGGCGCAAACAAAAGGCACTTCAACAGCATACACACTCAAACCAGCAAGCATACACATACACACAACACACGCACACACACAGCTTTGAGATGAGATGCGGAGTGTTAGGTGCGCTGACCCTGCCAATGAGGACAGGAGGAACATCAACGGAGCTACAAGGCCGTTGCTATGACAACTAGCCCCACTCACACAGGTAGGAAGCACAATAGGCCTAAGCTGTTATATGTTCACATTCTCTGTTTGACAGACACACACACACACACACACACACACACACACACACACACACACACACACACAGGGGCACACACTCAAGACAAGTCTGACAGACAGTGGCTGCATGCCAAGGTAAGGCCATTTCCTTTTCATTCCAGCATTCAGAGGGTTGAAATTATTCATTAAGTCCAAGTGGACTTGCCAATGAGAGAACTCGTTCTTCAACCAGCAGGCAGGCAGATAGACGGGCAGGCAGACAGACAGTCAGATGTACAGACAGACAGAGAGAGAGAGAGAGAGAGAGAGAGAGCATCACTGCATACTAAAGGCACTTGCACTAGGACAGCCTGTTCATATCGCTGAGGGCCCCTTAAATAACGAACTGTCACAGCCCAGACACTGACATTGACTTCTCTCTACCTCGCTTGCTCACTTTCTTCCTCTCCCCCCNGACAAAAGCTGATAATCACCACCATGAGCGTGGTGAAACACACCAGCTCCTTTGCCACTGCAGGATGTTCTGCAGCTGTATCCTCCCCACCCAGCCCTGGCAGCTTCAGGGCTGCCCCGCGGGCCGCACGGACGCACAACAGGACTTTGTCTCATCTTTCTACTTTAAGTAAACATCTGTCCATCCTCAGGAATCAGGCTGACAGTCCCCATGGTAACTGCTGAACACCACTAACCATGTCAGCAACAGCTGTATGGGGGTCATACACACACACACACACTCCTGTGTGTGGCAACTGTAAATCAATCATTAGTGAAGTCCTATCAAAGTCACACACACACACATACACACAGAGGTAGGACGTGAGTCAGTCTGTGGAGACAAGAAGCAGTGTGTGTGTGTGCATGTGCGTGTGTGTGTCAGCAGTGTGACAGTATAGGAGACATAGACACTATGCACCATGACCCTTGTTAAACATTGTATTTTTTTTAATTATAAGTGAGAATATTCAAAATAATTAGAAAAAAAACAATGGGGTACACAAGGTACATACCTTCAACTACATTACTATGTTTGTGTGCGTGCGTGCACGTGTGTGAACATCATCAAATATCTCGCCACACACGCTGCATTAGCCAGAATAAAGCCCCGGTGACCCAGCAGCACGAGCAGTACGCATGCAGAGCTCCGTCTGTAACGGCACCGACGAGGTTAATATTTTACCCCAAAAAACCCCAGACAAAAAGAGACGCAGCCAGAGGTGCGCAGCACAGCTGGCGGAGTCTCAGCGGACGGTNCCCCAGACAAAAAGAGACGCAGCCAGAGGTGCGCAGCACAGCTGGCGGAGAATCAGCGGACGGTAAGCAAAATGTTGGTGTTGTGTACACAAGACGCTGCACGCGCACTCACCCAGAGACCGACCGGGGTCTCGCGCTGGCTGCTGGAGCTGTTGCGGTGTCACGCAGACGGGACTGTCGGCTCACGCGGCGGACAGTGACGGGGCTTCACTCCTCTTGTCGCCCGGGTCGCGGAGCCGTCACCCTGACGGCTACAGCGGTCCAGCATTTTCCTTTCATCTGGGCTCGGAAGGAGACAGTCCTCCCACGTTAACGTAAACGGTGTCTCCTCTCCTGCTGCTGTCGTGCGCCTCCGTCTCGTGAAAACCGCTCCTCTGCCTCACATCTACATCTGCACCCACAAAGATGGAAAAGCAAAAACACAAAAAGGGGAAAAAGGGAGAAATGGGAGGCAGGAACGTGGGTTCGCGGTCTTCTTCCCAATTAACGCGCTGACACAACAGCGTTCAAGCCCCGTGCTCCGGTTTGGGTGACAGACACGGGACTCCCCAGTATGCGGGAGGCAAAAATCGACCGCACGCCTGTGCGTCTCCGCCACTGCAATTCCAGCTCTCTGTCTCTGGTGCGCCCCAGTCTCCGCTGTACCTTTCCAACGTGCCTGGCTGTCAAACACATCCGGGCACCCGTAGCTGGTCTCACTTTACATCTGGATGGAACTATGGGTACCGTAGTTCTATAGAGAGAGAGAGAGAGAGAGAGAGAGAGAGAGAGAGAGAGAGCAGAAGACAATCGCTGTGGATTTGTATGACACTAAATAGATCTATTATACTGTATGTCCTCACGTGAACCTTCTCTCTCTCTCTCTCTCTCTCTCTCTCTCTCTCTCTCTCTCTCTCTCTCGCTCTCTCTGTGCTTATAGGAAAACCTAGGCAGCAAATCTACTCTTATTGATAAAAGCCTAGTTGAAATTTCTATTTAGATTCACTTATTAAACTTGTCAAACCAGTGCAGCATGTCAAGATTAAGAAGAATCCACAGGTGTGTTTGCCTGTACAGATAAACGTGAAGGCTCCAGTCACCTGGCGGTGCTGCTGTGATTGCTTTTTCACTCAATTGGCTCAAATGCCAAAGCAAAACTTTTTATCAGTCAAATATATTTTATACTATTTGCTTTCAAGATGTGTGCCATGGAATACAAAAGTAGGATATTTTCTTTTAAAATAAAGTGGCGGAACAACATAAAGACACGACATAAAAATAATTTATGTGCCTCTAATTTATTTCAGTAAAAAAACAAAAAAATCCATTTAAAGAAATGCCAAACTCTGTTACCAATTAAGGCATTTATTAATAACCCAACAATTTTTGGTTTCAGGAACATTCCCAGAAGGTTTCCCAGAAAATTTCTCTTAACAGATCTAGAACATTCCCTTTTGGTAAAAGATATGGACCTAAGAATGTTCCTGCCCTAGGAAGTTTCAGAATCTTTTGAAAACCATCTTGGAGCCATATATATTAACGGACTGGAACATTCTACATCAATTAAGAAAACTTTTCTGGGAACCCCCTGGGAATTTTCCCCAGAGATTCTATCAAGTTTTATGAATATAACCAAATAGGGAACTTCTAGGAAAGGTTTCCTAGAGGTTCTGTAAAGGTTTTATAATTTAAACAAATTGTGACACAGTGAGGGAACATTACACAGAAACCCTCTGGGAAAGTTCTTGGAACCAACAAACCAAACAGGAAGTTTCCGGAAGACTCTTCAGGATGATCTGAAAGCATGAATGTGCAAATACACACAGAATAAGAAACGTGCCAAGATATGATTTTTTTATTACATTTATATGACAGGAGAATCTCAACATAAAGGTTTATACTCTTTTCAGAAATTTGAAATAAAAAATGCAAATTTAACCAGTGCTGACCTTTCTCCTTTGTGTGCAACACTTCATCCTGCCCTCCCAATGGCTGAAAACTGTATACATGATGCTAGATATAATAGTCTTTGGAATGCACAAATATAACTGAGTTAAATTAAAACAAAAAAGAAACAGTAAATACAAAATTGTCATATGAGTATCAGACAAAGAGCATTCCTCATCTCTCTTGAGTTTTCTTACACAGAATTAAAGGTACTTAAAACTAAAAAGGCCCGTAATGTGATACTTAGGCACACAGTGGTGGGTAGTTTTACACAAGTTCCCATTCAGGTCCATCCAGTCAGGTAAAGGACAACTAACAAACTGAAAACAACTGACCTCTCTTCCATTAGTATAAGGGAGTAGCATCTTCTTAAATCCAGCCAATGAGTGCCTGTATCATGAGCTGCTCGGTTGCTATACGGATTCATGAGTTCCATATTTCCTTGGCTTTAGATTTCAAAATTTATTAGTCCAACCGTAAGTCACAGAAATAAGAAGTTTAAGATGTGCACAGCCTGTTGCAGCTTCTATTCTATCTACTGTACATCTACAAGATTTAGGCTTGTTAAAAAGCTCTTATCACAAAGAGAAATCGAAGGACATGAACATATATGGCAGCAGCACAGATCATGTACCAACCCTTCTCTCCCCCACCCTCCACACCACCCCCACAATCATCTATATCTTCTTTCAATTCCTTGTTGTCATGGTTACAGAATAAAGCAACAATATTGCAAGGCCTGACCAGCAGAGCTCCGACTCTGTTCTTCATCATGGTTGGCTGATCTGTTTTGAATATGCTGCAGTGCTCAATGGCCAAAAGGAGTAAACTGTCTTTTAACAATTAAGCAAGGCAATGATATGTATCTTTTTGTCTGTATGTTTGTGTCTTAATTGTGTGTCCATGCATGTGTGCAACCAAAAAAGCATGTACATGCCCGTAGGTGTATGTGTCTAGATTCTATATCTGCCTGTATCTCTTTGTCTCTTTTGTTGCTCTGTGTTGTCTTCATGTGTGTGTGGTCACAGGTTTTCTCCGGGCTGGTACTGGGGCTCTGTGGCGGTGAAGTAATCCTCCAGGAAGGATTGCAGGTACTCAAAGGTATGCCTCTCGTCTGGCTCCCGCCTCCAGCACTGTAGCATTAGTTCATGGAGCGAGGCAGGGCAGCCCAGGGCACAGGGCATTCGGTAGCCCCTCTCCACCTGCTCCAGCACCTCACGGTTGTTCATGCCTAAAGAGGGAGAAGGAAGGTGAAACGGGGAGGCAGTGGGGAGGGGGGCACAAGGTCATAAAATTAAGAAAGTTTGGGCATGGAAGGGGAGAAACCTGCTGCTGCTAAAGCAAGGTGGAAGGTCTTTAAGAAAGGGAATAAAAGATACTAAAACCTTCCCCGACATGTATTTTCAAAGCATCCCTGAGCAAGGCATTTGAGCCCTTAAAGGACCATAACAGTGACTGTGCATGTTTGAGCCCAATATATACAATCTACATACACATTATGTACTATTTTAGTGGTACATTTAAAAAAAAATTTTCCTACCTTCCAGACTGCCATTGGCTTCATTTCATTCAGTATGCTATTAAAATAAACTTGTAGAAACTTAAAACAGGCTTGAGATACGTAATCCATCATGGCGAACACGATGTCTGTTAGGTTTTTGTGTCAAAGTAACTTTATTTAACTGATCCAACTAGAGGTGAACAGAAGACAATGTATCTCTCCGCCAGGAAATGTAGTCCCAGGAAAAGACGACTTTTACCGAGAAATTAAAATAAGCATCCCTCTTACAGTCATGCATAAGTGTTAGAAGGCAAAACATTGAATTTTAAGGTGGGTGTATCACCTGATTTTGAAAGATTAGGGAATTTGAAAAAATGACAGGAAAATTACAATATGGTTTAATGTTTTGGAAAATGTTTGTCAGCAATGTAATATATATATACACAGTATATATACACATGCAACATGCACAATCGCTGGTATGATCCTTTAAGTCTTCATTGGAGCTCAGTAGAGAACAGCAGCAACGTAGTTGTACAGTTGTACTAGGAAGCTTGCACGTGTGATAATCTGTGTAAATCACCACACAATGATCTATAACTTACTACTAATCTTAGATCCTGGTGATTTTTCACTACAAAGGACTAGAAACAGATGCTGCAAATCTGAACCTACCTGGGTATGGGACACGCCCTTTAGTGATGAGTTCGGTAAGGAGGATGCCAAAGCTCCAGACATCTGACTTGATGGTGAAGCGTCCGTAGAGCGCAGCCTCCGGAGCTGTCCACTTAATGGGAAACTTTGCCCCTGAAACCATGGCAACACATAGTGAAGATGTACGATCAGATAATTAGAGTATAGTGTATAAAAATATATGTATGGAGGCAGATGCAAACACTCTTAATCATCACAATGTGCTAGTATAGCTCTTTGCCTCTCTCAGTTTATCTGTCTCTTGTATGACAGATTACACACACAGACACACACACACACAATATTATGACCTCTTACCTTGTCTGGCTGTGTATTCATTGTCCTCGATGAGCCTAGCCAGGCCAAAGTCAGCAATTTTACACACCAGATTGTCTCCTACAAGGATGTTAGCTGCTCGCAGGTCACGATGGATATAGTTCATCCTCTCAATGTACGCCATCCCAGCTGCAATCTAGACACACACACTGAGTGGGTTTAGAAAGCTTATGCAAGTATGATTATCCTTCCTTTGTATGTATATCTGTGTGTGTGTGTTTGTGTTTCACTTACCTGTGCAGCCATGTCCACCAGCTGAGGCAGCTTCAGACTCTGTCCCTCTCCATCCTTTAAGAAGTCCAGCAAACTTCCTGAAAAAACAAGTGTCATGACGATCCACATATATGCTGCCCCACACACACATACACCCCTGTTTATCATGGCATAAAATCACATATTTATTAGAAAGATCTTTGTAAGCATGCTGATAAATCCATTCCTGTTGCATGAATATTAAATCCAAATGTGTGTCTTTCTTGTTTTTGCTTGAAAATTGAAAAATTAGATTTTGTTTGACTGCAGTCACCTGCACAGGTCAAAGGTCATGGTTAGCTGGAAGATGAGCCCTGGAACTGGTAGGAATTCAGTGTGTCTTGTTCAGCTGCAGCAATTCAAGAGGATTCTCCCTTGTGATTACACCTCGCTTCTGCTGAATTCCTTATTAGAATTCAATGTTATACAGATGTGTTGAGCAAATGTCTTGACTGCGACAGAGGTTTTTAGTTTAGTTTAGTAAGAAGTTTAGTTTCAGAGACGGCGAGGCTCCATCTGAAGGCAACAATTCGTATCTATGTCACGAGCATGAATGCTTTACTCAGCTCAATACCTTGGCTCATGAACTCGGTGATGATGTAGATGGGCTCCTCAGACACGACAGCGTAGAGCTGCACCAGCTTGTCATGGCGAAGTCTCTTCATGATCTGAGCCTCCTCCAGGAAGGCCTCAGGGGACATGGTTCCTGGCTTCAGAGTCTTCACTGCTACCTTGGTGGTGCCGTTCCACATGCCTGGCATATAGACAAGGAGATGTTAATGCTCATACAGTACAATGCTAGTATGGGGACAAGTGCGCACACACACACACACACACACACTCACACTCACACTCACATACACACAAAAACTTACTGTATTGGCATTTACAGACAAGGGAGTATTTCTAAATGTATACTACATATAGTACAGGCATAAGAAACACATAGAGATTTACATACACATACAGTATAAATATGAATTATACAGAAAAACTGATCTTCAACAGGCAAAAGGACACCACACACCACACACACAGATTTATCAACCTCCAAATGTGTGCACATGACTGATATAGAGAGCATGCATGACATGAGACAGGGTGAGGTTATGAGGTTTACTGGTCTTACGTCAGCACCCAGCAGCACCTGAGTTACATGGAGGCACAGAGCTTGCTGGCTTCAGGGAGAAACACAACACGCTGGGATTTAGTCAGGGAAACTGTGGTGTTGAACATAAGGGCCAAAGTTTACAATAATAAACACAATCTGACGTGGAATTCAGGGGGACAATGAGAAACCTTGCTTAAATACGCTGACATATATAAAGACGTTCAGCCACAGCCAGACATTTAGCACTGCTGACAGTCTTTGGGACATGACAGCAACAGGCAAACACTTTTCCCTTGAAGGGCGTCAATGCCAGTCTCACCGATCCACACGTCCCCAAAGCAGCCCTGTCCCAGCTTCCTATGCAGGGACAGCCTATCCCTGGGCACCTCCCAGGCGTCCCGCCCAAGGCCCATGGTGAGCGGGGTGCAGTTGGGACAGGGCTTCGTCAGGTAATAACACAGCCCGTCATTATTGCCTGTTGAGTGAGGGAGGGTTTGGGGTCGAAGGAGAGTGGTGATGCAGGAAATGAGAAAGGAAAATGTAAGAGTGGGAGTGTGAGGAGGAATGGGAATAAGGGTGGAAGGATGGAAGATAAATGGGAAGGGGTGACAAGGAGGAGATGAGGTGAGATGATGAAACATGCTCATGCAAAAGCAGAGAGGAAGAGCAGAACATTGCACGCTTGGATGTAAAACAGAACTCCATTTTTATTATTCATTAAGTTCAGTTTTTGGCTCCTGTAATCCACATTATCACACAGAAGGGCAAGGATTTGTTTCATCCACCTCCGATTTGACAGACAACTAACTACTTATGTGTGTATTGTCTATGTTGTTCAAAGCACAGGTATTAGTCTGTTGGAGGTATAGTTAAACCTTTAGTGTTCACCGTTTATAGCTTTACAGTGTATCTGTGCAGGATTCTTTACACCAGAAATGATTCCTGATGTTCCAAAAGCTTACACACTGACTGAACACCGCAAAGCCTTAAATATAGAATGTATACGAGCTCTGTTTTTAGTATTTTTTTTTATCCAAGCGTTCTCCATTCTGTCACCTTCTCCCCTGCAGCCAACCCCTCCAGTCCTACCCATCCAGACTTCTCCAAACTGGCCGTTGCCCAGTTTCTTAATCAGCTGAAGGGATTCGCGAGGAATCTCCCACATATCCTTGGTCTTCACCGATAAGTCGGCCAACTTAGGCATGCCCCGCTTACAGCTGCCAATCAAACGGCAGCACAGACCGGCTGCTCTCTCTGAGACGGAGACGAGAGATGAACAGGCAGGCGAAGACAAGGAGACAAGGAGACAAGAGCACAAGAAAAGGCAGCAAAAGCAGAGATAAAGATAAACCAACACCTAAAGCAGCTCATACATAAAAGCATTTAGAAGTCAAGAAAACAGTTTCAAAAACATGCAAGTATGTGAGCACCTATGTATGTATATCATCTACTAGTATAACAGAGGACACTATAGGGACAATATATACAGTTAGACAAAATAGCAATCATATTGTCTCAGGCTACTGCTGCACTGTAAAAAATGTCCGTCTGAACATGGCTTTTTTTTTTTTTTTTNTTTTTTTTTTTTTTTATTATCTGTTACTGAGTCCTAAAAGTCTTCTTTTCTTAAAACAAGGGAAATAATCTATGGTAAATTAAGATTATTTTAACTTGTTTGCAATACAAATCAACTTGTTTCAAGAATTTTCAAGAAATGTGAAAAAGGCAGATTTCTGCAATCAGCAAAAATGATATTTGATTCTTAAAGGACCATACCTGTGATTTTGCATGCTCGAGCCTAATAAATACAACCCACATACACATTACCTTACTGCCAACAATTTTCCAAAACATACTAGTGAAGTAGTAAATATTAGAATTTTTTTCCTAACTTTCAACCAGCCGTTGGTTTCAGTTCATTCCAGTATGCTATAAAAATCAACTTGTAGAGACTTGAAACGTGCTTGAAATAAATAATCCATCACAGTGAAACGCGCTGTTATTATTTTTTTGTCAAAGTTACTTAATTTAACCAATCCAACATGGAGTTACACAGAAGAAAATTATGTCTCCCTCCAGGGAATAGAGTCCCAGGAGAAGATGGCATTTACCAAGAAATTAAAATAACTGTGCCTTCTACAATCATGCATAAGGGTTAGCAAGCAAAACATTAAATTTTATGGTGAGTATATCACGTGAACATTTGATTTTGACAGATTAGGAGATTTGGCAAAACAACACAAAAACTAAAATACAGTTTTATGTTTTGGAAAATGGTTAGCAGTAAAGTAACATGTATGCGAGTAGTATTTATTGGGCTCAAACATGCAAAACCAATGATATGATCCTTTAAAAGACTATTCTTATAAAAAACTTTTATTTATTTTTGAAATAGTTTTACCACAGATGGCAGAATTATTTCATGGTTGTAAAAAAGTTCAGTATTTAGGTCTTTTTATAGACAAAGATAATTTGATAAAATGAAGATTTTTCTTCTGCCAGACACAACGCAGCAAAGTGTTTGCAGTATCAGCACAAGCCACAAGAGGGCAGATACACACCGATAGATGGCAGAGGAAGTGGAGGGTGTGAACCCTGTTTGCTGCACCAACTTTGAGCCAGGCTTCAAAAGTCAGGAAAGATTATTTATAAATAAAACAGACAGAATGAGACTTAAATTCTCTCTTGCAAGAAAATGAAAATGACTCAGCAAAAAAAAAAAAAAAAAAAAAAAAAAAAGCGAAACAATTTCATTTCCAGGGGATCATGATTTATCAGGAAATCATTACTCTGCTCAAAGGAATCAAGTGTGAATCAAGCAGTGTGTATGTGTGTGATGCTTGTGTGTTCATTTGTGTTACCCGTGTAGTGCTCCACCAGCTGTGGCACAGTGTCAAACTGAGATCGTGTGGTAATGTAGTAGCCACCGTTGTCCAGTTTGCGGATCTTATAGTGCTTGACGTGGTCTCCTTTCGTGTCGTCCCAGTCACGGATCGACAGAGAGTAGGCACCTGCAAAGAGATGAGAGAGGAGGGGAAGAGGGAAAGAAAAAGAGGATAAGAAAGAGGTGAGTGAACCATTAACAGAGAGAGGACAGAGAAAGGAGGAGATGGAGAGAGTGAAAAGGGGGTGGGATAGAGAGAGANAGAGAGAGAGAGGGTTGTGTGTGTGTGTGTGTGTGTGTGTTTGTGTGTGCAGCCTTCTCACCCTTGGTGGTCTCGCTCTCTCGTATGAGGAAAGTTCCCCTTTGGTTGCCATAGCCCAGCAGTTGTCTCTCAGCATCCTTCCTCCCCATCTTCCCAAAATACCACCTGTCACCATGACAACAGCACAAGGTTCACCACAGTAACAGCCCAACCTCTGCCCTCAAACTTTAGTGGAACAAAAAGTGCATGACTGTATTAATAAAAAATTTTCCCGCGAGTGTGTGTGTGCGTCCTCACTCCTCCGCCTGTATGGAGTCGACAGGAGCTACATAGTTGGAGGGGATGAAACCTGAGTTGCCGGTGTCCAAAGACCGAGCCTCCCACCAGTCACCCTCTCTGCCAAAACACACACACACAAATACACACACATCTGTACACAAGGCTCATAACTGAACATATAGTAATATTGTCTGGAGATTGTATAGTAGACAGATTGCATTGTAAAGATAGAAAGGGGAAGTGAGGAAGAGAAGATGAAGTGTGTGTTTTCCTCAAATAACTACTGACATGTTTGCCATAAGCCATCACATGATATGCATATATTATCTATAAGCTATATTTGTATCTCACTATAATTGTGTGTGGCATGAATGTATTTCCACAGGACTTACGTGTTGTTAATGATCTGGAATTTCTCTCCCTTTTGAAAAGTGAGGTCATCTTCAGTGCGAGCATCATAGTCATACAGAGCTATGAAGAGAGTGACACCTCCACCTGCACATGCACACACACACACACACACAGATACAGAGGTAGAACTCAGCGTCTTACAGGTACATCCTCAAACTTCTTCCTTAAACAACATTCCAGCGTTGTTTTTGCTATTCAAGAGTTGATAAAGAAGGAAAAATAAGTTGTTCTTCGTTCATGCATTTTATAGGTATGATTTGGGAACTGAGCAATAGTGGATGAAATGCTAAAATTCTGTACTTAGGTAAAAGTAGTGAGTATTTCTTCACAACGGAGAAATATTCCACTACATATGCTATGCCACTTTAGTAAGAAGAAAAGTAAATAATGAAAACCCCAAAATTGAAATTTTCATGTTTTCAGATCAGTTACTCTGAGATTATATGCTCCTCTACTGGTTCAGCTTTAGGAGAAATAACATTTGCCCAATATCCATATTTTATGAGTTTATCTTAATGTGTAGTATCTAAATTTTCCTAAACAATAAATAATAAATTACAATATTCAGATTAAATGTAGTGGAGTGAATACACACACACACACACACACAGAAACAAAACAAATTCCCACTTGTGATGCCTCCGGGCCGCTGGTGTGTGTTGGGGGTGGAGAAGACAGTGCTGGATGAGAAGCCCTTATTGAAGTCTGGAATGGTCTGAGTGGGGTCAGGGCAGTACCGGGCCGGAGCCAAACCCGTGGACGACCTTCCATCTGCGTTGCTAAGAGACAGATCGGTAATGTCTACTGCTGCTGATGCTGCTGTCGTTGCTGCTTTGGCAGCCTTCTTCTGCTTGCAACAGGCACACCCCATAATAACCAGCACGGAGTCGCTCTGTGCGGCAGAAAGCAAAGTTTAAGAGATAAACGAATAAAGATTTTCGCGTATGTACATTTCCCACCTGTGACATTACTTATAATAACACCGATCTTTGGATTCATTAATAAAGGTGAATGACTTTAAGTAACGTCATCTATGCGAGCAAAAGCGGAGACACAAAGACGAGCTTAAAGAAAATGAAAGCAAGAGGGTCAACTTAGCGGAGAGAGAACTGCAAAGAGAGAAGTTACAAACTTTAAATAGAAAAACTTCACTTCCCTCTCAAGAGGGGAGGAGGCGAGGAGGAGAGGTGAAGGAGAAGTTAACTTTTCTCACCTGATGTCTTCTTCTGTCAGATCATCTGTCAATCACCATCGCCGCTGGGGAGAAAAGAGAAGATAGAGAAGTGAGTGACGATGGGTGGAGTGAGAGAGCATGGCAGAGAGGCAGAGAGAGAGAGAGAACGGCAGAGAAGCAGAAAGCAAAAGGTGGCAGAGCATGAGAGAGAGAGAGCAGTAAAGCATGAATACAGAGACAAATGAAGGGACAGAGAGAAGTGAGAGCGATAGAATGAGATAAGGAAAGAGAGAGAGAGAGATGTGAGGTTAGCCACTTCCCCTTTTGCTGTGCAATTCGAGAGGAGGACTTCAGTCATTCAGCCTGGTCAACAGCTGTGTGTGTGTGTGTGTGTGTGCATGCATGTGTGTGTGTGTTCAGGTCTGTGGTGAAACAAACCCCATAAATGTCATTAGACAAGACTAACTGACACCAAGTGACAGTCACTGATGATGTGCAATGTATTTCACAAAGTGTGTGTGTGGTTGTGTGAGTGTGTGTGTGCATGTATGCAACATGACTTCCAGTTTTGAGCGAACCGCATTGTTTCAGTGTATGTTGGCAAAATGCCAAAGAAGTCAAGAGGAAATAACATACAGGGACGACTGTAAAACATTAGAATTGTGTGTTGAGATGGATACACACACCACCAACATGAGCTTTCCTGTGTGCACGCGCATGTGTGTGTGTGTGTGTTGTGTGAGTGACAGAGAAAGAAACTCCACCAGCCAAACCCGGGAGTGCCTTGCTCAAGGGCACTTCAACATGAGCAACATAACGAGTGGAAAGTGGCCTAAGACTCAAACTGGCAATCATTTTGTTAGCTCTGAAACAATTAGCTGAACAAGCCGGAAGTCCAGTGGTTCTCAAACTGGGGTACCAGTACTACTGGTACCCCATCTGTTACACCACCAGGGAGTACTTGAAGCACTCCCTGGTGGTGTAACAGATGACTGTGGAAATTTCTGCAGAGGATCCAAATAAGTGTCATCTATGGAACGGTACATTACAGTGGCAAATTATCTACAATTAAAATGGACTTTAAGAAATAGTTTTTAAAAGTTTTATGATTTTTTGTCTTTTAATTAAGAATTAAGGTTTTTTTTTGGGGGGGAGGGGGTTAGCCTAAAATGTATTTCTGTTGTCATTTGTCATCAGTAAGTTTTCACACTCATACAATAAACTTCTCAGTTTCAGTAGAGGAGGTTTGGTCATGAGATTCTACTCTTGGTGAGGAGGTATTTTTACTTTTATTTGAGAATAAAACTGGACTAGTCAATTCACAGAAAACTGATTGATGATTATTAATTTTATATTTTAATATTTCATGTTTTTAGTGGCATGTTTTCAAATATGAGGATTCGCTGATTTCCAGAGGTGGGTAGTAACGTGTTCCATTTATTCCGTTAAATTTACTTAAGTAACTTTTTCACAAAATTGTACTTTACTGAGTTGTTTTATTGCAGGATATTTTTAAATTCAAGTACTTGAATATATTTATGAAGAATAAAATGTACTTTTACTCTGCTATATTTGGTTGTATTCTTTGCTTACTTTTGATTTCATCGGTTTGAATTCAGCACGATCAGTTTTTCTGTCAGCTTCAGCTCCGAAGTAGCCATGCCCCCACCCTCCGTTTCCATGGTTCCACCCGGAGCAGAACAGTCATGGCAGAATCAATAGCGGGAGGTTTAGAAGAGGCACATCCCTGGCCACACATTCAAACGCTGTTTTCTTTTCAGTCTACCAAACCAACACCTAATAATGCGTTGCGTCTTTGTCGACCTAAAAATGTGACATTTCAGCTTCTAAGAATAAACATGGAATTTAAGGAAACATGGTGGTAAGCTACAACATTAGCTACTTAACTAGCTGCTGGCTGCTAATGCTAACTCAGGTTTTCCTGTTCTATTTTGAGTAAATTCATTAAAGGACCATACCATCCATTTTGCATACTTGAGCCTAATATATTCAACTTTTATACACATAACATTACTGACAATCATTCCCAAAAGATAAAACTGTATTTCAGCTTTCCTGATATTTTGCAAAATCTTTAATCTTTCAAAATCAATATTCAAGCAATACCTTAAAAATCGATGTTGCACCTGCTAATTGTTCCACAGTCTTATGAAGTCAGGTTGTTTAAATTTTTTGATAAATGCAGGTCTTCTTTTGGGACTATATTCCTCAGTGGAGACATACATTAACGCCGCGCTTTTTATTGCAAATTACGAAACTTCAAAAAAAAAAAAAAAAAAAAAAAAAACCTTAATATATGTCTTGTTCATGATGATGGATTACCTATCCCAAGAATGTTTCAAGTATCAAAAGTTGATTTTTAATAGCGTACCAGAATGAACTGAAACCAATGGCAGTCTGGACGGTAGGAAAACAATTTTTTACTCAGCGTTCCAGTAGTATGCTTTGGGAAATAACTGTTAGTAACACCATGTGTATGAAAATTAAATATATTAGGCTCAAATGTGCTAAATGGGAGGTATGGTCCTTTAAGCTAACCTATCTGTCTTGGGGCCAAGCCAGAATTATCACGATTTATTATGTGGTAAATATTTGATTTATTACTCTCCACTTTTTCTTTATATATGATTTAGATTGTATTAGATACATATGGCTACTTTGCATTTCTTTTTTCCTCAGATGAGCATTTTATAGCATGTTAATTATTGGAAAAGAATAAGCTTGATCCAAGTTACTCACTACTCAAGTAATCTTTTTAATAGGTACTGTCTTACTCTCACTCAAGTAATTATTTTGGAGACTACTCTTACTTATACTTGAGTCACTACTATCATAAAGTAACAATACTTTTACTTGAGTACAATTTCTGGCTCTACCCACCTCTGCTGCTTTCCTCTGTTTTATAATCTCGTTTTCATCAATATCAATTCAGGTTCTGGGGTCTTCTGAAGGGCATTTGCTATTATTTTTAGATATTTTCTAAATCAAATAATCCATCAGGTAATTACAAAAATAATCAATAGATTCATGAGTCATGACAATAATTGTTAGTTGTAGCCCCGCATTCAGTCACAAGATAAATTACAGGTTACCGTCACCCCACCTACAGAGGAATGTGAGGGAAGTTACACTCAGGAAGAACAATACAGGTTACAGCATGGAGGGACAATAAACACGTATTTCTGTTGTTATGACGAAACAATGAAAAGTTTCAGGTTTGAATCATCTGACCCACAAATTCCTCAAAATTCCTCACAGATTTCACAGTAACAAGAGAAAAATCTCAGCTAAGTCTAAAAGTCTGTCCCACTCAGAGCAAAATATGCAAAAATGTTACACGCGCGCAAGCCTGCATGCTCACACACACTCAGTGGCTATCAGGTCGGACATCAGGAGCGCTACAGGAAGTTAGCCCTGCTAGAGTTTCCTGTCCACCCCTCTGATGGCTCCCCCCTTTTCCTGGAAACTCAGGAATCCATCGACACACACACACACGGATAGAAACAAATAACCGCGCACACACAGCTGCAACGTAGCTGTAGTGACGCACACGAGCACACCTACACACACAGACACACACACAGAAACACACCTTCTCTATTGCTGTTTTTTTCTTCTTGTGTTCTCCTTGTTCCTGCCAACAACAGTCCAACAACAATATTTCTAACCTCCACCACCTCTCTCTCTCTATAGATAAACCTTAGAAAGGAGAAGTGATGAGGGTGTAAAAGAGGAAAAAGGTCTCCTCCCTTTCATTTTTATTCTTCCTTTTCTCTTATCTCTTTCTGTTTCAGCTTTTCAAAATACAAGTATATAACCTGTGGAGGGTGACGTACTGTTGTCTGTGTTGGTTTCGGTTGACCATATTCTCTCTCTCTCTCTCTCTCTCATGCACAACACTCGCACGTACGCACACACTCTGATAATTCTGTGATTAAACAGCACCTTAAAGAAAGCAAAACACTTTCCAACAGTAGAGCCACACATGCAGAGCGATGCATCCCAACATGCACAGACAGCCACAAATAATGCAAATGTGCAACTATGGGCACACATCTGTCAAGCTGCAAGAATGCATGAGTGCACGCGCACACACACACACACACACTCCCACACTGTGACTGAAAGGTTTGCAGCAGGGGGCCCAGCGTGTACCACATTTGTCTGTCCTTTGTGATAACGTGGGTTTCACCATTTCAGTCAGCCACAGTGGCACCCTACAGGTTGCTATCGCTCTACCTGTGTGTGTGTGTGTGTGTGTGTGTGTGTAAGACAGAGAGAGAGAGAGAGGAATGGTCTATACAAGCTCTTATTATACTAAAGTAAATTTAAGTACAGTCTAAAGTTCCTCTTTGCTTCTTGAAATAAAATAGAAACGAGCAAACTCTCTCTCTCTCACTCTCTCTCTCTCTCTCTCACACACACACACTCAAACAATGACAGCCCAGTTTGCAAATGCCTGACATTTCGGAAAGCTTAAAACAGCTGCAACAGGAATTACGTAGGTAATGTCAGCTCTTGTGCTTTAAAATGCAACGAACAGTGTTGCATTAAAACAGCAAAACCTGTCAGGGCCATTATTCCTCAACTTGAAATAACTTTATTAAAACTTCTTTGGACGAGTATATGCCCCCAAAACAACAGCTTTAACTGTATTTGGATGAATTAGAGATGCATTTCTTTCATCGCGGTTTTCTCAAGCTAAACTTCACGTCACAGCAGAATGGCCTGACAAATGTACAGAGAAATAATTCTGAAAGTGTGAAACAAAACCTGCTTCCTCTGGCGTGGAGACAGACAAGTGGTTTTGGTTTATGACAAACCTGTCTGCAGCAATATTAGGTCAATACTGAGCACACGTCAAGACTTTATAGTCATAAACGTGTTACATATGTAGGTTTTTGCTAGTTTTTAGGATGGTTTATCAGAAGAGGAGGGTGTGAGCAAGGATTCAATTGCAGTAAGTTTGTCCAGAAAGCAGAAAATCTCCAGCCTATAGGAAGCGTTAAAATACACACTCAAACTCACAATAACATTACCCTCCATCACCACACTCACAAACATCCAAATCCAAGGGACACACCCTTTCCTGCACAGTGGACTGCAGATAAGCTGCTCCCAGCAGAGACACAGTGAAAACAAGGACACACAAACACACACACACACACTTGTTATGATCTGCAGTTACTCTTCTTTCACATCAGTTCTGTGTTAAGCTTAGACTTTCTCCACTCCTCCTCCTCCTCATCCCTTGTTCCTTACCTTTCTTTTGTGTGTCTTGCATCTCCCTCTCTCTCTCTCTCTCTCTCATTTGCAGGAAGCCCCACAGGATGCAGAGTGTGAGTGGNTCTCCCTCTCTCTCTCTCTCTCTCTCATTTGCAGGAAGCCCCACAGGATGCAGAGTGTGAGTGGGGCAGGAATGATAGAACAATGGGAAGCAAGCTGTCACCGAACCCTTCGCACGTACAGTAACACACACACACACGAAGCACATACACTCACACAAACAGAAAGCAGAGGGACAGAGAGAGGGAGAGAGAGAGAGGGAGAGAGAGAGAGGGAGAGAGAGCTGGGGGGGATGGAAAAGTGTGGTGTCTCGGTCATCGGGACGTCCTGTTTCCATGTGATGTCATCATATCCTTCTCCAGATATGGAGGACTGAGGTGGATGGTGGGGAGGCAGAGATGCGGTTTACATGAAGAGTGTGTGTGTGTGTGTTTGGCCTGTGTCTGATAGGCCCAAGAAGTGACTAATCTCGCCATTGTTCCGAGCTGAAAAAGCACAGAACCCGCTCTTCGAGGAGTCAACTGAGTTAACCCCCACCCATGGGTGTCGCAGGGTGCTAACATCAGAGCATTTGGTTCCTGCTCATCTTTGGCAAACGTTCATCTATAACATTCCCCAGCTGTGTGGTGGGAAAGCTTCATCCATTGCCCCCTCCCCCCCACAAAAAAGAACCAACCACACCCCCTTCCTTCCTGACCAGCTAGCCCTGGGGCTAAAGACAGGAAGTGACCTCGTAAAGAAAGAAGTGATGAAATCCGGCCTTGGATAGCCTAATCGCATTTTTCCCCATCCATCCCTCAAAATTCCATGACAACTCCTCCACCCAGACACGCAGCCCCTTCCTTAAAAACCAGCTGTTCAGTAAAGATTGATGTTAATTATGGATCATCACGACAGGAAGATGGCGGTGGTATTCGCCACATCATGGTTAGATGAAGCGAAATCCTCTTAAATTAGACCGATCAGATCGCGTCAGATCAATTCTGACAGGACGACACCGATACATCCGGCCCTGCCTTTTCCTCAAGGTGGCTTCCTGCAGATGCTTTGCCAAAATGAAGCACGTTTGCCAGTGGAAAATCCTGGTTCTGAAGCACATTTGACATTTATCCTGATACATATGAGCTTTTAATAGGAATTTGGTCATTTATCTATCACAAATTTGCAATACACTTAAATGTCAATTTCAGAGCTATCTAGGCAGCTTTTCCTCAAAATCAACTGCTATAGGTTACATCTGACCTTCTGACCTTTTAGGGTTTTACTGAAAATACACCTCAGCAACTGTTTGGGTCTCAGACAAGAAGAGGACTTATTTTAATGGATGTGACTAACAAGCTCATGCTTGTGATAATTTTTTCTCTATTTCAGAAGTGCAATATTGGCTTTTTCATTTCTAAATCTGATCTTCTGTGGTCTCAGTCCAGCTGAGTCGGCTGCTGCATTTTGTAAACTTCTCTCAGAAAAACACACTTTTGTGTAAGAGTGAAGACTACAAAGTTACCCAATTTTCAGAAACCCTGAAATCAACAGTTTTGATGATTTATGGGACAGACTGAGCTTTAATTGTGAACTGCTCATAAGAGTTTTATAGTTTTATGAGGATGTTTTTCTGCTTTGAAGACAGTTTGCACTTCTGTTCTGAGAGGCTTTTAGGTTACTGCCTCTACACCAACGAGACTAAGAAAATCATAAAATTCATAAAATAAGCTAAGTATAAATTACCTCTACCTTTTTTTTATCATCATACATCAAACAGAGCTATTAATTTGTAAACTGTAGGAAATAACAGCAAACAAAAACATATCATGCTACATTTAACATGTAATTTTTATAAGCCAAAAAGGAGCAGACATACCGGACACAAGGTGCGTCGTTGTCCCGGGAAAACTGGAAAAGTCAAACCGAGGTGCGGCAGCGGGAGTCCGGTGGCTCGCGGAGCGCACGGAGGAAACCGGGCGCAATACTACCCTGCGCGAGGAACTAGATGTGAGCGCGCGCTGCGTCCGGAAGCTTTGGGAAAAAGAACCCCATGCGCGCTGAGGTCCATCCCACAAGAACGCGCGCGGAGAGTGGACACGCGGCTTAAAAGAAGACGCCACGTACATTTAATAACAATATCCACTCATTTTAATTTTTTTTTTTTTTTTTTTTTTAAATAGTGGGCAACTTGATATTTGTTTAATTTCATTATTATCATTTAAATTGTATTTGAATATTTATAGGATAAAACAGAAGAGACATCCACAAAAAAAGGATATACAGGTTCCTTCTTGATGTTGGAATTACGTTTCCAGTATGAAATTAGGAAAAATCCTTCCTGTGACTCAAATGATGAGGAAGAGGGTTGATTGATAAGTTCTAAGCCTTTAAGGATAATCTAACATCATCCTCAAAAAAGAAATGTCATGAGTTTTCCAGCAGGTGGAACACTTTTGGCCTTCTTTCATAGAGGAGATTCCATGCGTTTACATGTTGGCCACCCACATTACATTCAGGGTCAAAAAGTACTGCCAGAACTTATCTAGATCAACTTTACTAAGATAAAGCTTTTCACAGGATATTTTCTGCCTGATGCACTCCTCATCATGAGTCAGAAGTCCTGGAATGCAACAGGCTGAAAGCTTTTTCCATTAGCAGATTATCTGTGATAAAGGCTTGAACCTTATCCTGCAAGATGCCTACTGTGTTGGAAATGTGTTGCTTAGTATTTTGCTGGATAACCATCACTATATTGTGGATCACAATCATGTGGATTTTCATGTCTTTCCCTTCTTGTTTAGAATCT
This sequence comes from Lucifuga dentata, assembly GCA_014773175.1. Lineage (NCBI taxonomy): Eukaryota > Metazoa > Chordata > Actinopteri > Ophidiiformes > Bythitidae > Lucifuga > Lucifuga dentata. The sequence goes on from VXCM01003300.1 coordinate 25,302, forward strand.
GCTGACCATCTTCTTATGGTGGAATTAAAGGATATGAGGATATCTATGACTAGTGTTGCAGTCATATCTTTGTGGATTTTGGTGGTGAGGCTGTTTTGTTTTTTTTTTGCTGCACATTGGCCTAGTGTGTCCATCTTCTATAACTCAGACATGCCCCACAAAAAAAAATAAAAATAAAAATAAGCCCTTGCTCACTTCTATTAATTGTCAGGCACAGAACTTATCAACCCTCATATTTGCAGTAGCAAAGAGACCTGAAAGGCTAAGTTGCAGTCTAAAGTGAGAAGTGAAATTTTAGATTCTTATCAAGTATGTAGGAGTAGAAAAGTTAGTGTGGAAGTTTTCTGTGTGAGCAGGAGAGCTCCACACTGCAGGAGCTGCCCGCAAACAGGCTGCAGACAGACAGCACCTGAGGCTGCTGCAGTCTGCATTCATACTGACAGTTCTCTCTCGCTGCGCTTGGCAAGTCAAAAGCCTCTCGATTCTAAAGTCATTTCTACAATTTTACTTTTTTATTGAATTTGCCTTTCATTTGCAGCCTAAACTGCTGCACTGCAAAATCTTTTAATAGAAAGGATGACAGATTTTGGCTCGTGGAAATTTATACCAAGTCTGAGCCGTTTTCAAGGCCTTTGTTGTTTACAGAGTGAGTGAGAAGGGCTCAATCAAAAATAGGTCAATGACAAGAGTTTTCTAAAACCAAATCTCTTTTTTGCTTATAGTAGAGTAGAGTAGAGTGATCTGCCTCTTTCATGTTTCAAGGATACTGATAGTCATCTCTAGAAAAGCCCTGAAACAAGTTGATTTGCACTGGACTCTAGACAAAATGACTTGATAAGATGGAGATTTTAAGGTTTGGGTTTACTTTTGAGATGAAAAGTTAAAACATGTAACCAGCTGCTATCAGTACAGGAGTTTTGGCTTCAGAGAGCTGAGCACAACTGCAGAGTGAAAAGTGAAGCATTCAGATTTCATAGTGTGAACTACAGGAAGGCTGAGTGAAATGTGATATTCACATACAGCAAAATAAAAGTGCAAGGAAACACACTTAAGAGAGGGACAGAATGATCATTTCACTCTCTCTTCTGATATGTCACTCTTCTTCTTCTGCTATCACTCTGAAAATTAATTGTCCCATATAAAGCCATCAGTGGATCACCAGACATGTTGTCCCACTTTTTTAAATTCACCTTGAAAGGTGACTTGACTGGAGGAAGTCAACTGTTTAACAAAGTCTTTGTCTCCACCTTCTGGTGTGTTTGCACAACTCCAGCTTCACACTGGAAAATTATATAATTGATGCAGAGTACTTACAAACATATGCAGCATGTCCAATTTTGATAACAAAGTAACTTTTATTGAATAGAAAAATACAAGTCATTTATCTTTTCTGATACCAGATTCTCTGTAATGTTGTGGACAGAGAGGGATGATGAGTCGAGGCATGGCTAACTCCGCTACAAAGCGAGACATTTCTTACAAAGCACTATTTAACACTAACAACAAAAAATTCTGCAACGAATACCTAATGATGAATCAGTTGTGCAGTTATGAAAAACACCTGATTCCACATGGCTCACAGCCCCAGATATGCCTACATGTGTGATAGCATAACACGTGCAAGATATTCAACACTTAAAGCTTAAATGGGGGAGAAAAAAAAAAAAAAAAAAAACCCTTTCAGTGCAAAAGTGTAACAACAAGACCTGAAATCACTCATCTGCAAATCAGCATCAAACATTAGTAGTGTGTGTATATGTGTGTGCAAGATTGTCTGTCCATGTTGTTATACTTTATGCTGTGGTGCATGATACCTGGCTCAGAATCAGCAGGAAGTGTGTGTGCGCACATCTGTCATCTCATATACTGCGTGATGGCTCTAAGAGTGTACAACAGAGCAGCCTGCAGTCTTGCCTCCATTACTATTAAATTGGCGTGAACCTGCAAAGGAAAAAGAACGATCCATTACTATCAGGTCATTGGGTGACACACTTAATGTCCCTTCCATTACAGTACCTTCTCCGATGACATTTACGAAAGAAGGAAAAGTGAGGCTACGCTAAAATGTCAAATGAGTCATTCATTGTTAAGGAGGTAGACAAGAGATAAAACATGATGAAATGTCAAATGGCTCTTTCACAATGAATAAAGCGGATAGGCCGGGCACACGTTTGCACTGATCTGTACCTTCTCAGAGTGTCTGAAGTGTCTCCAGAAGGCGTGGTAAACGCGCACCGTGGTCTGCTCGGGATGGCACGCCATCGTTTTCACAAACACCTTCAGAGAGCGCTCCAGCAGTACGTTCACGCTTCCGTAGTCATAATCGTCATAGCTGCACGTGCGCGATGACAAACGGATTAGTGGCACAGCACAGAGTGGTGTCAAACACAGTTGTGGGGGTCCGTGGATTTTTTTTAGAGTGTGTGTTACTAACCGTATCCCATAGAGGCAGTGGATGTAGTTCCACAGGGCTTTTCTCAGCGTGTGGGTGTCCACACCTTCATGCATAGCCATTCGGTGATACGTCAGGCTGCACACCACCTGCAAAAAGACAATTTGACTTCATTCAGTACACTGAACTGATCTCTCAATTAGCTGATATTTTGCAGTCAGACTTGAGAATTCAATCATCAGGTCTGTTCTTTGCATTTTTGCCAGTTTTCTTTTCAAACTAGTCATTAACACTTCCAACTGTTCCCTGTGTTAGTTATACGCTACCACGCACCTCCTACAATACACACGGCTGCTTCTTTTCACCTGACAGTGAGGAGTTTTCACTCTAAGGGAACCTTACAGTCCCTGAGGGTATCAGCAAAGTTTCCATCCATCACCTCCAGATTAGCCTTTTAGCTCATTTAACAGTAACACACAAACACCCTGGAACACTTGAACCTGTCATATAATCCACACATCAGTCTTTTGGTTTACTTCTGATAGGTAAAAGGTGGGGGTTGGAGGTGGAGCTTAGGGTACCTGGAACTTCTCATCCAGGTGCTGGCCCATGTCTGGTAGCAGCCTGTTGACCAGAGAGAAACCGTGGTCCTCCCATGAATAATCCTACACACATCAGACACCAACATTAACACACACTGCAGCTATTTGTGGATACACGCGTCATAGTTTAGCTGGAAACCAGCTGAACACAGAAACGCTCCAAGCTACCTGAGCTCTCATGGTGGGTGGTGCCTGCTCTCCTCTGGGTGAAAAGTCCTCATATCTGAACTCTGGATCCTCCACCAGATGCAAAACCAGGTCAGGAGGGGCTCCCCGCACCACAGCTACATAACACCAAAAAGGAAGTAGTGAGTACGCAAATGTGAAATCAGCTGAAAGACTGAGTGACAAAGCAGGTGTGTGTGTACCTGTGGGTATGCTCTCGCTCCTCTCCCTCTCAAAACGAGTCAGCATCTCCTCTTGAGTGCACTCCTCCTCCTCCTGCTGCTGTTGCAGCTCCACCATCCTCTTCATCAACACCTCCACCTCCATCGCTCCATCAACCAGCTGGGGAAGGGAAAAAAAAAAAAAAGAAGAGGGCTTAAGAAGTCCAGTTATTTGCTTTTATGTTTAACAAACATAAAAGCAAATAACTTTTGTTCAACAAATAAGTGATGAGGAATGAGTCACACTAAACTGGTGTAACTGGAAACACAGTACTGAGGCAAAAACAACTTAGTTTTCATCCTTCTGACGTCAGCACCGCCAAGTATAGACATGTCAGAACTGTAGTAAAACCACGTTAGACTAACCTCTTGCCTTCCATCCTCATAAGCAGGGCTGTGTGGGCTGCGAGGAACATGGCTGGGTGAAGGAGGGTGGAAGGCATAACCTCCAACGTGGTCAGGTTCAGGGTTTAAGCCGCAGCCCCACACGAAAGAGCTCAACGAGTGAGCGTGTGCCATCAGGATCACTGCGTGAATCAGCTCAGCCAAAGACCAGCAAGGGTCTGCTCTGGGACAGACCAGCTCCTATGGGACAGAGGGGCAACAGTGTCATGTATTTGGAGTTTTTAAAGTCACCAAATACAAAAATGACATGAAAAATACACCGGTTGAAAGAGCTGTTTCTGACCTGGATGTGCTGCTGCGTGATGAGCCAGGGTCTGTGTGCCAGCAGCTTGTTGAGCGTTTGCAGGCTGCGGAGTTTGGTGGGAGCGTGATCCAGGCCAGCCAGCCAGCTCTCCTCCCCTCCAGCATCCAGGAAGCCGGCGCTGTGCTGCTGCACCAGGTAGGAACACTGGTGACGAGCGGCAGCCTGTGGGGCGCAACAATGTCAAACACCAGTTTTGGTTCAGATCTTGACAACTTTAAGCTCTGCAGTGTTTATAAAGCTACCCACACACATTTCTGCAGATAGACTATTCCCTTAAACAGTCTAACTGATCAAATGCTTGATCAAAGTTAGAAAATCTCTGTCATATATTTCAAGCATCACTATTGTATAACTGATATGGCACAAATGTGAGGCAGCACATTATGAGTTCACAACAGCACCTTTTAGCTGGAGTTTGGCTGGCTGTGAGAAATGAAAAATAAACTATTTAACATACCGTATATACTTGAGTATAAGCCAAGGTTTTATTACCAAATTTCACAAAGCAAATTGGAGGGTCGCCTTATACATGAGAAATTCAAATTCGATCCCAGAGAATAAAATTTCCAGGGGTGGAAATACTACCTATTACCCCTAACCATGAAAATTAGTTTAAATCATACCTTAGAATGATGTATTTCCTGTCAAAACATCTTATTCAGCACATTTTGCGGAGGCATTTGTGGCGGCCAGTAAGCAGTGTTGATTGGTCAAAGACAAAAGAATGGGCCAATCAGAGGCAACCTTATAAAAACATATACAAAAACTTATCATGTTTACCGGTACGTGGATTATTTTCAGAAAAAATCACAGGAATAGTATAACAATACCCAGAAAAACAGGTAATTTGGTAAACAAATAAATTGATGGAACAACATCAGGCTTATATACGGGTTTCTTTAAAAATCTAAATTTGCANACAAATAAATTGATGGAACAACATCAGGCTTATATACGGGTTTCTTTAAAAATCTAAATTTGCAGGACAAAAATCAGAGGGTTGGCTTATACTCGAGTATATATGGTATGAAGTTTTAACAATTTGTGCTCGTTAATGGAACTCTTTATTGCATGAAAAACACAGCCATAACTAATTAAGGTAAATTACTGAAAATATTCACTGCAGCTAAACCTGCTCATTATTAATTTCATTAGCTGCAGCTGTGTTCACCCCACTGTGTTACTGTGGGATGGTCTGTTGAAGTGGACCAAAGTGTTGACATCACTTTCAGCCACTGAGTAGATTGGCTCAGTCTAATTCCTGCTACTACTTTTATAACTGACTGTAAGACAAATTATACTAAAAATAGGAAAAAAGTCTTAAATTCATGCATTTGTATCCTTTAGCTTATCGCATATTCACAAATTGTACCACCTATTTCGATTTCAGAGAGACTTATTAAAGAAGTTTGATGGCTCACTCAGCTGGTCGTGGTGTTACATTTTGCGCTGCTTCTTTGCAAAGAAAAACTTTCCACAAATCAATGAGCATATGCCATTTATAGACAAGTCGTGTATTTTAGTTGATATTTACCTATACTCCTAATGGATACAAGTAATGTGGATTTAAGGGTGAGCACAGCTTTCCCTTGGGGAGGTGAACGTGGCATAGGTTTTAAGAGCCGGGCTGGGACTGAGCTATCATCATAGTTTTTTTTACAATGCATTCTGGGAATTTTCATGCACCTTCTGTGCAGTTAAACAATTTTGGCATTGGAACGCTCTCAAAACTATCTGACACAACCCAGATCCAGCATGACTGTATGTTTACTGCTATTCCAACTCTTTTTATCTCTGACTCATGACGTGACGAACTCAGTGAAATTAAAAATTTATTCCAACTTGACTTACAAAAACAAGTCAAAAAAGCTTAACAGAAACTCAACTTGAAAAACCTGTATATACCTCAAACATTTGCCCTCATGTGTTGCAAAGCTGTTTGTACTTTGTATGATTTATTAGTCACATTCATCATATGAGACAACCAGAAGGTCACAAGCAAACATAACTAGACTTTGCCACTGTATAGTCTTTAAAAACAAACATTGAAAACTCTTGATAAGTTCTAACTTATTTAGAACTATCCTACATATTTGATAAGTCACTTCTTTTATTACACACACTACTGTTGTCCTGTATTGGTTGGACTGGACTGTGGCTGCAAAATAGACCAAAACTAAATTTGCCTGTGCACTTTTAAGCTAAATAATCAATCTGCATGCTGGACAAACTCTGGTTATTTTGCTATGTCTCCTTAAAATAATATTTATTCCATGTGTTTTAGATGTAAACAGGATCTTTATTTTTAGGAGCTTACATCAATTTCTTGTTTGGTCTTGGGTTTGGCCAATAGGTCTGGTGTAGCCTGGTGTAACTGTGGTTATTTTGCTGTGTCTCCTTAAAAATAATATTTATTCCATGTGTTTTAGATGTAAGCAGGATTTTTACTTTTAGGAGCTTACATCAGGTTCTAACTACAATTTTTTGGCGCTGGATTTAAGCAAAAGTTACCAATGGTTTATTATCAAAGAAACTGAGAGATTCTCACCATGACAGCAATGTAATGCCTCCAGTGTCGGGGCAAAGGGCCATCTATCTCCAGCAAAGCATGCTGGGCTCTCAGGAAACAGCTGAGGTAGGCAGGGTGGAGTCCCATCACCATGGTGATGTGGTCCAGACGACCCAATGAAAGGTAGGCCTCCATAAGGACTTCTTGATCAGGTCCTTCTTTCAGCATCTAAAGAGGAAGCACAGGACAAATTACATTTTTAACTCAAACTCCTCCCATTGTGTTGTTGCTGTTCTGCTTGAAAAGCTGTAATTTCCTCTTCAAACAGGAAACACACAGCCGTGTCAGGCGGTTGATACAGCGCTCCAACTCTCCTGTGGAGAGCGTGGAATGAGTCAGACATGAAAAGTCATCAGCGATGACAACACGTCACTCAATTGCATCAATTGGAGACATAATGCAACAGGCATTGCAATATTGCAGCAGAATAACGCTGCGTATGTACGGACACATTATTACGTCCACACAGCCATAAAAACAGTGACACACACATAATGCAATTAGCCTTAGAAAGATAATGAGAAATCTGAGCCAACATAGAAGAAAGTGATAGAATAAATACATAGAACGAGACAGAAGATATAAAATTAAAAAAAAAAACTTGCAAGCTGAATCGGTAAATTTAAGTTACATGTCTAAGCTGGGATGGATATTCATAGCACAAACAGCACATATTTGACTGTTTAGTATGATGTCAGCCCAGCAACCACCCAGCTACACCCTCAATATGGAGACTGAATTGGTGAGACATTGCAAATGATTTGTGATGTTATATCTTTATGTGGTGGTTATGAGTAGTTATTTCAAGAAACACTACTCACATGGAGAAAATAAATAATTACTAACTAGTACTAATCCCAGGTGAGCTGGAAAGAAAGACAATTCCTTCATTTCTCGGATTACAATAATGATATATAAAAATGTATTTAGAATTAGATGTGGAATATTTAGAAATATATTGACCTATGTGGGGAAAAAATGATCACACACACCTCTTTTGCAGGGATGAAGGCACTTGGACCTGAGGACAGAGCCCGAGGAACTTCAACTCCCTGTTCCTAGTGTTAAGGAGAGAAAAAAAAGGTGAAACGCTATTAATAAGCAGTGCAATATCTAAAATCTGGATTTAAATAGAAAGAAATTCTCAGCAAGTACTTGTCCTTTCAAGTTTTAATTTTCAGTGTCATAAATAACTCAAGCAGGCTGTTTTCCCCCTCAAACACTTTACTACACTTCATTATTTAATACTGATTTAATATTTAATACAATTAAAAAGTATCAGCAGGCAGATTAAGACTTCTTTAACTTGACCAGACCTACTTCAGCTGTAACCGGAGAGACCCTCTTTCATAACTTGCAACCTTATATTTACCGTCATCCTCTGGAAACCGGCAGAAGGTTACAAACACGCTTTGCCTCTCCGTGTTATTTTCGATGGGAAACACAAATAAACTTCATAAACGCCATAAGAAGTAAGGCTTTTTGTTAACAGAGGCGACTGAGCGCTGTGGAAATAACACGGGGGGGTGTGTCCGTGGTGTGTTTTTCAGGGCACCGGGAGGGGGCGTGCCCAGCCTGCTTGTTTGTGCACACCACCGGCGCCTCTTGCATCACCTCCTACAGTTCAATGTCTGATGAAACCATCAAGCAACCTGATAAAAATGGTCATCAGCTGATAGCTTTGGCTAATCAGCTGCAAATACATAACGGCTAATGATTAATCATTTACGTCATCCAATAAAACTGATACAAAGCCAAAGCATAATAATCCAGGAAAGAAGAAAGTCCCGTAAGAACCGGCTACATTTTAGTTTAGTTGAATAAGTCAGGTGTTTTTCCGCACAGATGGGAGAGGACAAATTAAAAAGTAAAGTAGGTTTACCTGTGCAGTCCGCAGCAGCTCCCTTGCTCTCTCCCGAGCCTCCTGCAGAGGACACAACCGGGACAGTCGCAGGAGCTGCAGGAGTGTCTGTTTCCCCAGCCGTGCCGAACCGGGCCGGTCCAGTTCTAAACAAGCCAGAACCGCTTGGCTGAGCTCGTCCAGAGCCGCTGCTCGCTGCTCTTCGTCTCTGCTGCACAGCCGTGCTAAGATTTTGGCAGTCGTAACATCGGGATCTGACTCGGATTGGTAGCGGCGGCATGAGCGGCCCGAACCGGACACTTTGTTTTCTCCATTAGCCCGGCAGGTGAAGTCCTCCGTGGGACCAGATGCCATTTCTGGTTCTGGTTCCGTACACGTGCACCTAAATCACCTCGGCTAGCTTGGTTGTGAGTTAACTACTGCTACTTTTAGCTAAAGTATTAACAGAACCGCAAGCTACATCTAAATATTACGTATGTTAGCTGTCAAAAACTGACTTAGATGTACGTTTAGTTGCACTAATTATTAACACACCGCTGGGCTCTCAGAGCAGTTGGATAACAATAATCTTTTTCAGATAAGATTTGTCCCAGTTTTAGCTGACGTTATCCTGAATCCACCGGTTAGCGCACTAAGCTAGCCAAGTTGCGGTTAGCGGTTGCTGCAAACTGTTTAACAACGCATTTGTCGACTCACGGCTGGATAATGAACAAACAGCGATGTCTGTGGTTTATATTCTGACTACAGCGCCTTGTAATTTATTGATTAGGATTGAAATCAGCTTTGCTCAGACGCAGGTTGGGCAATTTAAAGACAGATGTCACTCACTGCGTCCTTTCAGCTGTTCTGAACAAACTAGTCTTCCAAATGTGACGTCATTATGACGTCTGCGAAAGTTTTCACTTTGTGGTCATAATTATATATTTTTGTATTAATATTACTTAGAATTCTATAATTTGTTACATATACTTTATACTATTTACTTTAAGGTTCGATATAAATAAATTATATCAAACATTTGTTAGGGTTCTGTTTTTATTTTGCAGGTTCATAGTTCTATTGATTAAATTTTCTATTTTTTCTTCTGTTTCTGCCTCTGGCTCCTATTTCTTCCAAGATAAGATTATTAAAGCCTTTGTTCCTCATATTCCTAGAAATCCTGGGTTGTCTAGCAACCACAGCTGTGTCTGCCCTTGCATATTGTATGTGACATGGAATATACAAATAAAATTTGATGCTAAATTTATCTATTAATCATGCAGTCTATGAAAAGTCAAAACTAATGAACAAATGCCAATCACACATGTCCACAGCCTAAAGTGCTTCTTTAAAACTGTAGCTTGACCAACAGCCAAAAAAGTATTAATTTTAAATCACACAGAATCTATGATGCTGCAAAGAGCAAATAGTTTTTTTTTATTCGTTACCAATTTAATAACTGATTAATTCTGTCTCAACTACTTATTTTAGAACTATAACACAAAATTCCTGACTCTAATGCAGAGTCCCTAACCCTTGAAGGAAAAGGAAGATAAAGAGAACCAGACTAATTACACTCTACATTTGATTTTGATTTTGTCCTTATAACTGCCATCTGAGAATGTATTTAGAATTTAAATAACCTTAATCTGAATTACGGTTATGTCTGTCATATTGGTGTCCATTTTGTTGGGAATACCTGTGGACCCATAATGGTCCTCAGAGCCCCCCTCTGGAGCTATATGAATAATATTGTTTATTAACTAAAATTTTGTTGTGTCTGTGTGTGCAGGTGTGTTGATTAAGTTAATACTGGATACAGCAGTTGCACAATTTCGTAGTGTGTACTTCCCAGATCACCTTTATTTATTTAAAATAAAAATGCATCAATGATCTACCCTTATTATCAATCATATAACTTATATTAATTTACCTGCATGTGTGTGTATATATATATATGTATATATATATATATATATATATAAACCATATGAAATATTAGATACTTTGTGTGGGGGTANTATATGTATATATATATATATATATATATAAACCATATGAAATATTAGATACTTTGTGTGGGGGTATGAAAAGAATATAAAAAGCCTTCGGGTAAAAGGAGAGAGAAGGAAAAATGACAGTGACAGATATAAACAAGCAAGTGAGAATGATGTGCTGCTCCTTCTGACATGAACTCTCTGGGGTTTGAGAAAACTCAACTCTGTGTACACACAGGCAGCAACAAAAACAACCTTTCAGTGTACCATCACTGTTTCCCTATGAGGGAAGACTTTTATTAACAAACACACAGGCTGGCTATGGAGGATGACCTTCGGAGCACGCACACACAAAGGCATGGTCCCCATGGCGACCGGCGCTTCATGTCCCAGGAGACCAAGGATGGAAGAGGTGAGACCGAGAGAGGAGGGGTAAAGGTGGCATCGGGGTTTGGTAGAGCTCAGGCTAAAAGCAGAGGTCAAGGTTCATGTACACACACATACACACACAAAGGTTCCTCTCTGGTATTTTACAGGAAGTAAAAAAAATATTTGTGGTTTGCTTGTGTGTGTATGTGGTGGGTGTGCATGTCTATGAGAGTGGGATGTGATTCCTCAGACGATTTTGTTCTCCAGCAAAGCAATCCTCTTCGACATGCTCTCTAGTAAGAAATTTGTCAAGGATAGCAACGAAAAGGCAGAAAACATCACAACAACCCAAAAAAGAAACATTCCTCCTTCACATTCTCAGACCTTTCCACCTCTTGTAAAGGATATATTTTTTTGTTAGTGCCTGCAAGGCATCTTCTACTTTCTTTTGGAACTTTACGAGGGAGTCACACTCGCAAGGGTCCTCCTCTGTGGAAACAGGAAACACAAGTTCAGATGAATATATTTTAAGAGATTCTTTAGGAAGTTATACAAATTTATATTAACTATAAAGTAGCATATGTATCTATAAATGCTTGGTATTAAGGGAAATGTGTGACCTTGACAGATGTTGATCTGCAGCTTCTTGGCAATCTGGGTCATAGCTTTGAAGTCGGCAGTGTAGAAGTAGTGCTCTCCCGTAGGCTCAGAGGCAATCTCTTTCAGCTCATCTTCCACTGCGTTGCCCACTCCAACAGCATACATCTTGAAGCCTGCAGCACACACACAAACACACATACACGCACACACAGGTGCTCTAGCATGATGAGTATTACATACAGTATGTCTACCTACATATCACAATCATCTCCAACTCACCGTTCTCCTTGGCCTTCTTGGTAGCCTCGCCGATGTAGTCCTGGCTACGCCCGTCTGTGAAGACAATGCCAACCTTTGTGACTCCGGGCCGGGCACCCTGACTGGGGCTGAAGCTCTTATCTGACAGATAGTGGAGAGCCTGGCCTGTCATGGTCCCCCTCTCCATGTAGTCCATCTTCTTCACAGCGTCCTTCAGGTCTTTCTTGTTGTTGAAGCGGCCCAGGGGGAACTCCTACAGAGAAATACAGGAATAAAAGCTTAATTTTGATGAAGTCAAATCAAAACCACACACACATACAAACACAAACACACACCTGTCTGACTGAGCTGGAGTACTGCACCAGTCCGACGTGAGCCTTGCTCTCAGAAACATCTAGTTTGTCAATAATCTGGTTGATCCATTTCTTGACCAGCTCAAAGTTCTCAGGCCGCACGCTCTTAGAGCCATCGATCAGGAACACCACATCTGTTGCTGTGTTACTGCAAGCTGGGGATGTCAGATACACACACACACACACACACACACACACACACAGACGCACACAAACACCATGATAATCAAGTAGCATAGTTAGCACACTTGAGCTTGAGCACATATGTTCTTTATCTCATTATAATTCTCTGACTCTCTCTCTCTCTCTCTCTCTCTCTCTCTCTCTCTCNACACACACACACACACACACACACACACACACACACACACACACACACACACTTACCACTGCAGCTGCGACCATCATCCATGAGGGTAAAGCCATCTTTGCAGGCACACTTGTATGATCCGGGGGTGCTGATGCATACCTGCGCGCAGTCATGATCCCCAGTGGCACACAGGTCTGACACTGTGTGCGCGAATGCAGAATACACACACGCACACACAGCAGTAAATATGTGGAGGCACACACACACATACACACATAGAGGGTGGATGAGGTTAGGAGGAGAAAATAAAACTATGTCAGTTTGAAAATGAGAAAGGCTACTATTGATTTTTAATGATCCACTGTGACCTGCTGAGTTGATTTAAACACATTTTAACATATGAAAATATCGCAAGAATCCAGTGGATCCTTAAAACAAATAGAGGTGGAAAAGATTGGAGCAGCCTTAAATCAAGATCTTTATTTCTCAACGTGAGGCACAGGCTCATCCAACAACAATCCAACACTGCCAACATGCAGATCTGCCCTCCGACCAAACCAAACATCTGCAGCAAGATCGGCCGCTGCAAATTGAGATGCAGCAATCAAAACCACTGCAGACTGGCTGCGCCTAAGGGCACAACTAATTAGAGGATTAAAGAGTGTAACTAATGGATCGCTAATTACAGATAGTTCAGTTTTGCCTCTCACTTATGAGAGTGACTGAAAAAACAGGAGCAAATTTTGTTCCAAAAGGTTGTTCCTTCCCTAATACCATCATTCACAAAGAAATTTAGATGCATTTTTATGGGTGGATGTCACAAATGGATGTAGTTTTGTGGTCTGGAAGGCAAGAGGGAAGGAACAGATTTGGAATTGAAGATGAAAGCCCCTAACACCTTACCCACAGAATATAAGGGCCAGCAGACCAGCTTTCTCCATGGGGATGAAGCAGATAATCATTTGACTGTCCTAACCTGTTTGTATTTCTTGTCAGACACCATTGTCTTCATCACTTCCTATTTCCATCACTACATCATTTTCCTGCCTCTGACATCTGTCTCTTCCTCCTCTTCCTGCCTTACCGCAGAAGGCCTCCTGGAACTTCTTGGTGAGCTTCTCGATGACACTGTAGCTCTCCACATAGTCCACGTGGTCGTCCAGGGGATCGCTGGCCATCTGCTTCAGCGTGGTCTTGTCCACACGTCCCACACCAATGGCAAATATCTCGATGCCAGCTTCCCGCGCGCGCAGAGCCACGTCCTTCACATTGTCTTGGGGACGCCCATCGGTCACAATAATGGCAACCTGTAATGGAAAAGATGCAGAATTATTTTAAGAAATTATGTGTGTGTGTTTGTGTTGTATGACTGCCTATGAATGTGTCTGACCTTGCTGATATCAGGAGATTTGGCACGAGCACCCTCGCCCTCGCTGAAAGCCACGTTCAGGGCAAATTGGATGGCCAGACCAGTCATTGTTCCGGTGGACAGAGGTTCAATCTTGGTCACAGCTTTAATCAGCCCGGCTTTGGTACGATGCGTTTTCAGAGACACCTATAATTGCATAATACAAAAAGTATTGGCCATCTTTAATCTAAAATAAATAACTTAAATAGCTTTGCCGTTCATGAATCAACAGTCTAGTCAGTGAAGGCCTCATTCTGTGTCACGTGCCTCGTTCTTGACACGACTGGCATAGTTCACAACTCCCACACGGGTGGCGTTGGGTCCAACATCCAACCCCTCGATGACTTTGGCCAGGAAGACCTTAACTTGCTCAAACTCTGAAGGGCGAACACTGCGGCTGCTGTCGATGATGAATACAAGGTCTGTGGGACGTGTTTTGCACAAACCTGCGGCTACACATGGAAATACACAAAGGAGGTTATTATGCAATCATATTTTAATATTTTGTATAAAAAGTGCACGAGGTGGGATTTTGAGGGAACGGAGATGGGAAGGAGATTGAAGGAGGGAGGGAAAAGGTGAGGGGAGGAGGTGCATGGAGAGAAAGGAGGGTGTTTGAGGAAAAGGGGGAAGAGGGGATGGAGACTGGTGAGATGTATATACTGTAAGAGAAGGTGGGAGGAAACATGAAAAACAGGATGCAGGGAGGTAATGATGGAGAGAGAGGAGGAGGAAGGCTTGATCAGAAAAACAGGGATGAAGAACGGGAAGATGAGCTTTAAAAAAAAGAGTTCCTGCTACACAGATCAATATATTAATAAATCACTAACAGCATGATGATGATGTATACATTTCTGCTAAAACCTATCAACGTTTTGTTCAGATCTACTAATGGAACTACCTAATGTGCATTTGAAAGACAGAAAACTCATTTGTGATTGTGTCTGACACTAAAAAGCAAAAGCAACGCTGCTTACAGTAGAAAGGGAGGGTGTGAACGTGGGTTATGTGTGAGTGTGTGTGTGTGTGTGTGTTTGTGTGTGCGTTGGGNGGTTCATGCATGTACCCGCGTTAATTTACGAGCAGGCTGCTAAAACCTCCAGTCTGTCAAACATCACTGATCTCCCTTCTTGCCCTTCACCTCTCTCCCTCCCTCCCTAAAGTTTTCCTCCTGCCAACATCTCCATCACACACATAAACACACACACACACACGTACACACACAGTACCCACTGGCATCCACTGCCACACGCTCATTGCCAGCTGGCTGTAATTATTCAATGCAAACTGAATGCTATAAAACACACAATTAAATGAGACTATAGAAATGTATAAAAATGTATAAATTCTTTTAAGGAAAGGGAATAATTACATCAATCAAACATCATTCCACGTAACACAGTTAAGCTAAATGAAAACTTGAGGTTTTCCATTCCGGTTTTGACTACCTCTGGAATTTTGTTCCTCTCAGTCCTGCACAAAGTGCCAGTGTTATTTCACACAGATCATATATCCCATGGATATATGAAGAAATGTGAATTCAGACTAGATCGATGAATATTTCCAGGATAAAAGTTGCATCCTTTACTTTCTAGATCAACTACAACAAACTTAAATTAGCTGTTTAACTCAGCCGTTGAAAGCAGGTGATGTCTTAATTTAGGTTTATTGTTCTCAGAGTTACCGCAAGGCATTTTAATGGTGGTAATTGTGTGGATGAGGTGTAAAAAACACAAGATGTACCATGTACCACACCATCACCAGATTTGGACTCCACGCTCAGGCTCTGGATCAGCTCTAGAGGTTAAAGGTCATCATTCTTACCCATGGCAGCGGCTGTGCGGAGGTCCACGGTGGCTTGAGCTCCAACAAAGCCAAGCAGCAGCAGGAACAACAGTGGGGTAGGCGTCATGGCAACAGCGACGGAGGGATGACGATGAAGGGCAGGGGTCCGAGTGCGTCCACAGATGTTCCTAAGAGTGGGAAACCAGAAAGGAGATGGAGCACAGCGAAGGGAGTTCCAGGTGAGGGGGACGGCCACAAAGTGAGACTGACTCTCTCTGCGCTCCAGGTTATCAATGCAAGTGCTTCACACACTCAACCCACAGACACCCCCCCCCNAAACGGTGGGCAGGGAAAGACAAACACACCTTGATATGGGCAGGATGGACAGGTATGTGTGTGTGTTAAGGTAGTAAAATTTGGGTTGTGTGTGTGTGCTTGAGCTCTTGCATGTATACAGTATGTGTGTGTGTGTGTGTGTCTGGCTGGGGGTACAGGAGCGGCTGGGGTTTGGTGCACGCCAACGCAGCCGCCCCAGGTTGGATTTGGCCAAAGCTCAAATAAACAGCAACATGAATTCCTCTTTTCTCCCTGCGTTCCCTCGTATAGCAAACACACATTTATGGAGCGGAAGTTAAGGAGAGCCTCCATACACAGGCTACAGTGTTTCTGCTACTCTGTACATTGAGATGTGTGTATTTCTGCGTAAGCGTGCATCCCAGTATAACTTGCAGTATATTAGTAATGCAAGTTTCTCCAGTTCTGCTCATGAAGAGTCTTGCATCCATCCCTTCTTCATCCTTCTTTCCATTTTCAAAGTTTTGCATAGATTCCATTTTTCTTATTTTAAGTCATGCATTTGCTCAAGTCATATTCTAAAATGACTTTTATTAAGAGAAACAGGAAAAGACGAGTGATTGAACCAGATCAAAAACCGCCTTCCTCGCTGGCCTTCCCGCCTATTTGTCCATCACTCTCCTCGTCTCTGTCAGGTACCAGCGGAGCAAAACACACTTTAATCAATACACTCATACACACCTTTCCTCTCTCTATAGAGTTCACATACACACCAAACAGAGACCCCTCTTTTCCCTCCAACATCCCACTCCACCCGACACAACCCCACATTCCTCTGGAATCCCCCCTCCTTCACACATACGACCTGAACAAGCCGCAATTGAGGGGTTNCCACATTCCTCTGGAATCCCCCCTCCTTCACACATACGACCTGAACAAGCCGCAATTGAGGGGTTAGGAAGAGGAGGGGGCCTGTACAGTAACGATCCAGACAGATTTCCTACTGAACTGAACATGCTGCAAAGTCAACAGTGTGTGTGTGTGTGTGTGTGTGTTATAGCTCTGAGGGGTTGGAGATGAAACACTCAAGGTGTTATTCCTGGACTGGATGTCATCTCAGGGAATACACTATTTGGCTCATAAATGAAGACACAACATACACATATTTGCGTGAGCACTTAAACATATACATACACACACGCACACACACAACCGTTAACACACACACACAGCTTATGTAACATGCGCCACTTGGCAGGCAGGACAAACACAAACAGTCTGCAGGTAGTTGGATGAACCTGGATCCATCAGCCTTTGTGGACTTTTGTTTTTTTTTTTTTTTAATCTGTATGAACATTAAAATTTACCTATGTTGTCATGTTTTAATTCTATATGGTTTATAACTATAATAAAATCATTGTACAAGTGGGTTATGTGAGCTGGACAGGAATGAAAATACACTACACTTAAAATGTGACAAGTTGATCTTATTTAAAAAAAATCTAGGAAACCGATTGCCTTGAAAAAGTAAATATAACTATTAGTCTTCAGTTATGTTTACTTTATGTCTACTAGAACTTAAGACTATATATTATTATTATATTTACTTACCCTTTTCAAGGCAGTTGGTTTCCTAGATTTTTTTAAGATCAACTTGTCACATTTTACAGTGTAAAAAAAGGCCTGAAACGTGTTTATCAGATTATAAACTTATGCCAAATACAACATGTAATACAAATCTTTTACATACATAAAAAGTTGGGACAAATAAACATTCACTATTCACCAAACATGTTTTCATTGAAGAGATGTGCTGTCAAATAAATATTTAACCCAAAATCTTAAAATTTCCTGTTAGTGTTTTCCCTATTTCTCATTTACTTTCATAGCAGAACACATTTATTTTTAGAAATCTAATAAGAAGAAATGCCATATTTGCTCTTCCTGACATGGAATAGTTTCCTGTAAGTCCTTTCTGCCTGCCAGCATCCCAACCACATGCAAAGCTCCATCTATATTCAACACAATAGTGCTGCCAGAGCCTTACGGCAAACACACAAGTGCACAACAAAGAAGTCCTGCACTCCAGCCAAAAAGCATTTTTAATCTGAGGAAACATTCAAACAATACAGCTTTGAGTTACTGTATTTACTATCAACACGGGTAGGTGACATTTTTATCTCTGTCCCACCTGGACCGTCCAGTTTGGCTTCATTTTTAGGAAACACCTGAATAGGCGGATCTATTTTTCCTAAATTATCACATTTTCCACTTTTTTTCCAGTCCCAACACAAGTCTATTCATACAAGTCTTTCAAAACAAACCATAAATCTATAATCAACGCCTTACTTTAACCAGAGGACTGCATCATGTTTCAGCTTTGTTTTATAATATTACCATAATATCTGTTCTATCAATAAACTCCTTTCCTTGAGCATATCCAAGAAATGCTTTCCATTTAACTGTGTGTGTGTGTGTCTGTGCGTCTGTGTGTGTGTGTGTAAGCATGCACACTGCCACTTGGTTTGGAAAGACTGTGAGGATTTCGTGTTTTAACCACATCCATAAATATTGAAACAAGTTCCCTTTCTTCACATCTCAGAATACTGAGTAAATATTGGTTCGGTGGGATCGGCGTGGACTGAAGCATCTCATACCTGTGCTCTCAACATACATGCTCACACTTCACACACACACACACGCACACGCACACATATCCAGTAGTGGCCCTGGGTCCCTAGGCATGACTACATTTGAGATTTGGTAGAGACAAATCAGTTGCTCTTTGATTTTGATAGAGATGCATTGCTTGTTGTTGCCGTGGATCTAAATCTACGTCCACGTACACCATTGGGGAATATTCTGGCTCAGGTGAGCCGTGGGTGCACAGACAGGTGCACAGACTGGACTCGTGTACCTGAATGAGCACCAGTATGAGTGAGGAGCTACATGGGGTTCATGAGTGTGTGACATACTGTACACAAACATGATGTGACACACACCACCCCACAATGAAGCGCACACACACATATGCAGCTCTGTGTGGTCTTAATTAAAACTGAAATGTGTGTGTGCGTGACAGCAAGCAGTCCACTTGCAGTTGCCTGCCTTGCCTAATGGAAAGGCCACTGCTGCTCGTACCCTCCCGCTGAGTTTCTGAGTGTTCTCTGTTCACACCAGGCAAGTCGTGGAAAAATAAATCACGAAGCTAAACTCACATGAAACCCTCCTCAGACACACCATGCATGCTCACCAGCGTGAAAGAAATGTGAAACTGTGTACACCAACACACACTAGACATTAACAGCTTATGCTGAGAGAGGAAAAAATGAGCGACAGGCTTCTCTTCCACACTGAATAAAACATCCGGAGTTAAGACCTTTGAGACTGCGAAAAGTTTGAAAAGAGCTCTTACTTTCTGCTTCATTCCTGAAACTAAAGAGCGTTTCAGTTTGTGTATTATTATGTGTACACCCTTGTTCACAAGAAAAAGTTTTAGACATTTCTGCACTGTAAATGAAGGTGTGTGTGCAGAGTTGCTTGTGTGTTTGTGCTGCGCTCCTCCTGCCAACAGTAACAGCTCAGTGGCCAGTGAGCAGGAAGAGAGAGATTCATTAAAAACCCAAATACAGCAGTTACATAACCAAAAGTTCTGCTCATTCCAGAATCCCCCCCTGCAAACACACTCCTCCTTCATCCACTTCTTCTCCCTCCCATGCCAACTGGCACAACCCACCCATCATCCTCTTCTCCTCCCATAGCAACAGCTCATCTCAACTCTCCTCCCTTGTTCCCAGACCAACACATGGCTTCAGGCCTCCATTTCCCCTCCTTCATCAGCTCCCCTGGTCCAAGCCACCTCTCATCTTCCTCATCAAACTGTTTTTTTTCTTCCTCCCACATTATCCAAGCTTCACATGGGACCTACGGACCAGGAATATAAACTATAGTTGAATAAGAAATGTTACTTTTATTTTCAGGATATGAATATGACACGTGAGTCCCAAATGTCTTTTGTACTCTGCAGAAAAATGCATTCAGCTCTTTCAGAGTCTGGCTTTAATAAAAGGAGTTTGTTTCCACAAACCCTGCACTGACTTGCATACTAAGAATAAACAGAGCAGAAAGTGCAGTGAGTGTGTGAACACAGCAGATGGCAACACAGATTAAGGATTTGGGCTTTATCAGCGATCCCTTTTGGAACACCCCCGCCATCAAAATCACGTTATTCTCCTGCATCAGATTAATGCCTGTCAGAAATCCCCCAACGGAGGCATCCATATCACAACCACAACACCATATTAAATACTGTAGATTCCAATATTTGTGTCACTCACATGAAGAGCACCCTCTGGTGGCCAACTGTCGCATCTAAATGAGAAGTCATACAGGCAGCAGATATAATCACAGCAGAGATAAAAAAAAACCCAATTCCACTTCAATGACCATTTATTGTAGTCCAGCTAAATGCAGCCCAACTATAAACTGGCATGACTGATTCTACTGAAAACATGCACAGTTTCACACATAGAACATATACAAAGTACAGAAATATTCACATTTAAGACATCCACTTAGACAATTCAAACATAAACTCAGTCAAAAATGTATGGGGGAGAAATCGCAATGGAAGTGACTATGCAGCTCTCTGGGGCTGTCAAACTCCATCTTTGCACAAGAAGGTACTGGAGGGCTTTCTGGAGAAGCAGGGCTGACCTGTGAAGGCAGCAGGGGGGCCACCTTGGGCGGGGTGTTCTCCACTCTGAGGTGAGAGGGTCGCAGTGTAGCTACAGGGGGCAGGACTGTGGAGATGCTGCTGGTGGTGTGTGTCTGGAGGTGTGATGCGTGCTGGGAAGTTGGATGCGAGGGCCTGTGGTCACCCCAGGAGAAGAATGGAGGTGGGGGCAGGGTGGAGGTGGAGGGCAGCTGGTGGTCTCGTGCAGCGCCCACGCTGGCNGGAGGTGGGGGCAGGGTGGAGGTGGAGGGCAGCTGGTGGTCTCGTGCAGCGCCCACGCTGGCTGGGAAAGATGGAGGGCACTGAGCACGCTGGAGCATGGTGGGCTGGCTGTACATGTTACCCCAGGGGTAAGACGGGTATGTGCCAATACCCCCTGGATGGAGAAAG
Source organism: Lucifuga dentata (assembly GCA_014773175.1). Lineage (NCBI taxonomy): Eukaryota > Metazoa > Chordata > Actinopteri > Ophidiiformes > Bythitidae > Lucifuga > Lucifuga dentata. The sequence goes on from VXCM01003300.1 coordinate 46,299, forward strand.
ACACACACACACAATTTAATGACAAATTTATTGTTATTAGATTTAAGGTGTTTTGTCATAGATGGCAACATATATTGTAGGTGTCTTTGGTAAAAATGTAAAATGAAGAAAAATAACTCATCATCTTCTCATTTCAATTAATGTTCAACACAAACATTTACAAATTGAAAAATTATAGGCTGTGCCATGATTGCAGGGCTGTCAGTAGCTGTCTGGGTTTGAACTGAAGGAGAGAAGGTGATTATCTGGAAACATGAGTCAAAAAGAAACAAAGCTGAATTTTATGTTGAATTTGATTGTTTCGGCTTGTTTTAGGAAGTCTTGCAGTAGCAGATTCTGTGACAGTACCACATCAGATTTGAGCAAGGAATTATTTTTCATATTATCGTCTTCCTCCTTGTATGTAGTTATTTTGGTGCAGTGATGCGTTTAGACGCATTGCTAACATCTCTCTTTTGTAAAGCTCGGACATGTTGTAAGTCGTGCGGAAGTGATAAGCATTGAAAAGTATGTTTCTAACAGATCCCTGTTTCTTTTAAATTGAGTTACCATGGTTACCAGTGGACTGCAGCAGGATCTGTCCTGCACTCTGTGACTGGAAGTAGGCATGGCCTCCAGTGGAGTAGGTCACCACACCGGCGGAGCTTCCTCCAGGGCCGAACGTCAGGTAAGAGGTGGAGTTGGAGTCTGAAGCATTGNCCGGCGGAGCTTCCTCCAGGGCCGAACGTCAGGTAAGAGGTGGAGTTGGAGTCTGAAGCATTGGGGGTGAGATAGGGGGAGGGGGTGAGGTAGGCCATGCGGGACAGAGATGTCTGGTGTTGGTGCTGGGGCTGGTTGGTGGGGTAGGAGGTCTGGAGCTGGTAGGACAGAGAGTTGTTCTGCTGTGTGGATGTCAGGTAGTCGGGCCTCTCCTCAAAGTCCAAGAGAGAACTGAGGGAAATATACAGAAGATTTTACTCACCACACACTGATCTATTGCTATGTGATTTTTTAATTAGCTGGGAATTCTGTCACGTCGCTGCCTAAATTAAAAACACAATTACTCTATCAGATGCCTCCTATCATGATTTCTGAAATAAATCTGTGATGTCAATTGTTCTCCCAGATAAATGGATCGCTCACTTCAGGTGAGGAAGAAGCAGCAGCCCAGAATAGAAGAGATCAGGTATCTTGGGGTCTTATTAGCGACTGATGTGCAAGGTCACTGGTTAAATCATTTTTTCCACAGCAGACATGGCTGAAAAATCAGAGGTGTAACTAATAACATTAACAGCTTCGTTCCATTTAACTGTCCATGCTAGTTCACTCTCATAGCTTACTGTAAGACCTAAAAGGAACATCCCTGATATTATTAGTTGCAGCTAGTTACACCGTATTGAAGGGTCTGCCAAGAAGAAGACCTATAATGCACCATTTATATATAGTATCAAACTATGGTGGTGAAGAGAGAGCTGAGCTAAGCTAGGAAGCCAAACTACCTGCCAATGCTTATGTCAACCCTCACTTATGGTCACAACTTTTGGGTGGTGACAGACAGAATGAGACTGCAGATAAAAGTGGCCCAGATGGACTTTCTCCGCGGTCTGGCTGCTCTCACTCTGGCTGACAGACTAAGCAGCTTAGTGATTTGGGACTCACAGAAGGGACAATATTTCCTAAATACACCAGGAGTGCTTAGGAAGGCCTTCAGGAGGATGTTGTTAGAGGATTGCTGCAGTACCTCTCAAATGAATGGGTGCCTACCATGTTTAACTTCTCATTTCCATGCAGCTCAGTAATGAACAACTAGATTTGAGCTTCCATAACCTCAACAGTTGAGGCAGAACTATGTCCCCTGTATGCTGTGACATTTTTCTAATTCATTATAGAAGCAGATGACAGAAACACAGGAAAGAGACGTCTTGGCCTGAGACATGATTCTATCAGTATTCAATCAGGATCACTGCCAGATTGTACACTCTCTCTGCTCCCTGTCCTCCCATCATCTCTTGTACACTGTGTCCCTGTTCAAATCATTTTCTGGTATTCCTGTCACAGCCTGCTATAAAGGGTGCTGACCTGCCATCAGTCTGCAGCGGTTGGGTGTCACGGCAAGTCAAGGAGGAGCTGCTATCCAGAGAATCCAGAAAGGGTGGCGGGGTGTGGGCCGGGGTGTGAAGGAGAGGTGGAGTGGGGTTGGAAGGGTTGTAGGTTGTTGTCAAAAGGGGGAGGCTGGCTCGTCTCAGCGGGGGAGGGCTGTGCATGGGCCTGGGGTGATACTCTATCAACCCCCCCTGAGATGGAAGCTGGTGCTGACCCCCATCTCTCGCTTGGGACTGACCTTGGAGAGCAAACACAAAGGGACAGTTCTATCTTTGGGGAGTTTTCTCCTCAGAGTCAGACAAAACTGTGGAAATCTCATGGCTTCATAGACAGGGTGAAGGTGCGAGTACTGAGTAGGGCTGGCTGATATGGCCTAAAAATAATTTTTTTTTTTTTTTTTTTNTTTTTTTTTTTTTTTTTTTTCCCCACACTTATGGACAATTCTCAATTTTAATCTTGATTTTTCTTGTTTTTCTCTAACTTAAAAAATAGACAATACATATTTCAAATAAGTATTTTCTTTATTAAAATAATAAAAACAAATAATGATACTTTTAAATAAAATTGTAGNAAAAAAAAAAAAAAAACAACTTGCAAAATCAAAGGTTTATACAGCAATGTTCAGGTTCCTTGCAAGAAACATGAGCCTGTCTGCTGCCTCTGACTTGAGGCTCTGGCATGTTACAACATTCCCACTCATATGAAGAACCTCTTATCATATCACAACACTGGAAAATGATGCAGCTAATGTCACTTGCTTTTTTGCTGGCACTTTCTGCAGCATCTGCATCTCGCAGTGTCACATATTACTGCCACTCAGCTGCATGTTTCTGTCGCAGCTGCTGAAATACATTTGAAGTGCTGCTACTTTTAGTAGCTGCAGCTCTTACAAACTTTACATATGACGTTGATTCGCTCAACACTGTGAAGCACAAAACTGAACCACTTCCAAATCACTGATATGACATTTCCTTTCTTAGAAACGAGCTCCTTTTCAGTCGAAGCGTTTCTGGCCTGAAGTGTTTCTAACCCTAACCCCTGACAGCATGTCTGACCTGCTGAAAGCTTTGTGGGCGTATTATCAAGGAACGTTATGAATGGGCTTGTTTGATGGCTAGTGACCTGCTGTCGCATTTCACATTAAAAATAGTTAGATACTAGGTTTTTTTAAAAAATCTCTATTTGGCAAGCCATTTTACACATTGTGCCAAAACGTACAATCAAATTAATCGATTAAATTGATTTATCGCCCAGCCCTAGTACTGAGCTTAACTGGCTTCACTTGATTTATAGATTTCTAGGCAGCAAGATTCAGCTCCTCCTCTCAAGTGGGAAAATACAACCTAGACTGGTGGCTGCAAAGCTGCAAATTTCTTTATTAACAGAAAAGACTGGGATTTCCTGGCAGCAATTTCTCTCAGGCTGTGTACAAAACAACAACCATCAAAGTCCCTTAACCACAACACCACAGCCAGAGGACAATGTAACTGTTAGGATTTCTGCTGTAATTAATAATACTAATGAGCATAGCATTAAATCGTCAGAGGCAGAGGAAGCTGCTATTTCCCACTTTTGACAGGATTTGCTACTTGATCATGCAGATATTCAAAAATTGAGCTAATACAGGCTTTAGCTGCACAGAACAACATAAGAAAGCCATGCATGCAATACTGTGATGACACTAAATATTGAAAAATATGTAAAAACCCCTCAGAAACAAATTTTCATTTCAGAACAGTATAAACTGAAATAGTATAAGTGATATGTTTAGAAAAATTGCCCATGTGTGCGGACTTCCACACCTGGAGTGCTGATGTTGGGAAGCAGGGTGCTGCAGGGAGGCAGGGTCTGAGTGGACAGGGTGGGGAACGCAGGAACTGCAGGTGCCAGTTGGGGCAGGTTGGGAGCAAAGTGACCAGATAAAGAGGGAACTCCCTTACTGAAATACAGAACACTGAGTTTAAATACACACACGCACACACAAAAAAATCAAGCATCTAGTTAAAACTAAAATACATCATCAAAAATAACAAAAAGTCGGGGACAGACTACCACTAGAGCAGCTTACTGACCTGTTAGGTGCCAAGGTGGGCAGGGTGGGGTTGATTTGGTGGTGTGGGGGGCTGCTGCTCCATCCAGTCCTGCTTGGCCTGTGTTCAGCCTTTGTTGTGCTGGAACGTTCCACTTTCCTCCACTTAGCCCTGCGGTTCTGAAACCAGACCTGGACACAGAGAGGCGCTTAAGAATGGAGGAGAGAAAAGGTCAGGTGATGGAAAGAAAGGAGAGGACAAGAGAAGACAAGCGGGAGAAGGAGGGAGGTAAAAATTATGTTCAGTCTCTGTAAGCTGTTTAATAACTCTTCAAACAAGGGTTGGGCGATAGCGAAGTTTGCTAAGTTTTGGTACTTGACACATCCACAAAACCTCAATCTACAAAACACAATTACGAAGCTTTCAAATGGCATTTGTACCATTTCATGTGATGTCTGTGGAAAAGCCACAGTGGAGCTGAGGAAAGTTGTTCTGCGCTGTGTAAAACATTGTGCAGACAAAGGCTTTCTGTGAATGAAGCCCCATGTTGCCTGTTTCCACCGCAACTACTGATGGTGCAAAATTTCTTTTAGAGGTTAATTATGTACATTATGTTTGAAGCCTTCAAGACCGATGAGGCAGAAATGTAAAGTCGCCGTTTTTGGTGCCAAAGAAAAAAAACAAACTCCAGCCTTTAGCAAACAGTGATGTATTCATTCTGTCACCAAACCCTCTGTGCAATGAGACAGCGACATGAGCAGCCGGAGACAAGTCAAATGAGAATTTCCTCTCTATACCAAAAAACAAACATGGCTGACGAACCATAATCCTCTGAGGCGTGACGCCAACTGAAGCTGCAATGACTTTCCTCTTCTCTGCATCAGGATAGTGGTCATCCTGGAACAGGGCCTCTAAGTGCTCTAACTGATCTGCACGCATTTGCACACACACACACGCACGCACATGCACGCACACACACATACATACATACGCACACAGACGTTAACTATTTGCATAGCCAAATCTGCACACCTGGACAAACACACATTTGCCTCACCGGTGCTGTAGAGCGTTCGTGTTTTCTTCTTGGGTGCAGGCGGCAGGAGGCAGTTGTCCACAGTCTCTAACCCTGGGAGCAGAGGGAAGGTCAAGGTCCGACCTCGGCCCTTGGTGCTGTAGCGGATGGAACGTCGGGTGGAATAGACCTGAGTTATCTCCATCTGTCATGAACCGACCACATATCAGCATGATTTATCATCTCAGTCAAATTCGGCACATGTTCAATATGATCCTATATGCTGCATTTCCAGTTAAAAACAACCTTATTGACTGATCTATTTCAGTTCATGAAGACTGATTTGTTTTTTTTGGAAAAACACACATTTTTGACAGATGTGATCAAATGAGGTGAAGACCAAAAGCCAAGAGGGATGTTGCTCTGCTTTGATACTGATTGATATTTGTCCTGAAGTGCAGCACAGAAAGCAACACATCTGATCTTTTGATGATTTCTACCCTCTAGGCTCAGATCTCTCTCTCTCTCCTTCCACACTGACACAAAAATCTATGATGGTAATTTTTTTCCCCAACTGCACCATGAATGCTGACAAATTTCAAATTTAAATACACATTATTTCATATTTGGCTACAATTCCAGACAAATCCCTGTGTTTTACCTTATCAGGTGCGTGTGTGTGTTCTGTTTTTTTTTTGTTGACACAAACTGGTGCATGAGTGGGTGACATCCTGTGAACAGTTAACTGTGACATGGTCTACTCTCACCTCAACGGGTTGTGAGGTCGGCTGGGGAACACCGTGAGGTACAAGGGGGCTGTGAGGTCTTTTGACCCCGCGGGGTTGAGGGGGTGCGGGCCGGATGGGGACTGGGGGTTGAGCAGAGTACAGCAGGGAAATGGGGACCGGTGTGGCGTCGAGCCCTGTCCCCCCACAGCTCAGGTAGACGGGATCAGGGAACAGGTCGCAGCTGTTTATCAGTCCAGTGGGGGGCTCCGACAGAGTCGAGTCCTCCTCTAAGCTCATCACCGGCGCTTCTCTTATCGGACTCTTCTTTCCCTCCACGGCCCTCTCAGCGATAGTCTTTAGACCTCTCCTGTTTCTCACTCGCTCGCTTTGCTTCTTACCTCTCCTTCTCCTGCTCTTTTTATGTTCATCTTTCTCTTCCATACTTTGTACTTCTTTATTCTCTTGCTTATCAGAGGCCATTTTCTTCTTCTTGGTCTTGTCTTCCATCTGTATCTCTGCTGTCTCCCTCACTTTCTGCCAACTCTCTTCTGTCTCCTCTTCTCCCTCTGTCACTATTATTTCCTTTTTTGACACACCAGCTTTCTTTCTTTTCTCCTCCTTCCCTTTGTCTTCTTGCTCTGTCTCCTGTCCTTCCTTTTCGGGCTCCCTTTGACTAAACACCTCCACTTCTTCCTCCTCTCCTCCCCCACTCCTCATCCTTCCTTTGGCGTTCTTTGTTTCCAGATCCTCCAGTTCTTCACACAGAAGGTTTGGACAGTCTGAAAACACATCAACAGAGAGAGAAAAGTCAGGGGTCTCAATTTTCTGCAGCTCATTCACTAATTTCACTTTGTTTCTAACACTGAGACTGCTGTGACTTCTGTCTCTCAGGGATTCTGTGTTTTTCTAAAGAATTCAGTTTTTATAACACTTCACAACAAAGCAATTCATACTGCATGACCCTGTTAACAACCTGAATAACATCATACGTGAGGCTTACTGGACTGGCTTCCTCTATTCAGAGCAGGTTTTTAGCTTAGTGAAACAAGAATGTACATCAGCTGCAAATATGCCTGCTGTTTTATTTCGTAAAAGTTATTATACATGGAATTTTCATAAAATAATTCTGCTCTTTGCATCAAGTCTGATGTCACAGTGAGGAAACTCTATATTCCACAATTTTAGATATATTTTATTTGTTTTATATGAAAACACTAACATTTACAGGCTGAAAAGTGCTGTTTCACATGAATTTTTGTGCTAAGGAAAAATAAAGCAGTTTATTATATAAAGAAATTACAGAAATTATTGATAGACTACAAAGACCTCCATTTCAAGTTGTTTTTGTGTTATTGAGTCCTGAAAAATTATTGACTGATCCTTGATTGTATAGTTTAGAGAATTCTGCAATTTATATATATAAAGTTAAAAACGGATTTAGATCATTCTTGACTTTAAGTAACTCTAAAAGCAATTCCAGTTATGAAAAGAAAATTATAGAATAAGTCTTTATTCTAGAAAACGCTTCCATACTGGTCACGTGATCAATTTTTATTGATTTTTTTTTTTTAATCGAGAAAGAATAAACAATTATTGTATTCTTTGCTGTTTATAGGCTTAGCAGAAACGGTTCAAGTTTCACAATTTTTTTTTTTTTTAAATTGTAGTTCCGTCCAGTAAATAATTTTTATAGTGCAGCACTTTGGTTGGTAAATAAACGCCAATTTCACTGAAAAATAAAACTGAACACCGACACTTCTACTAATCATCTTTTCCTGTGACCTCCAGGCTGTATGAACTGATAAACCCTCAGGAGAAGACGCTGCCTCTTAATTAATTGACTGTAATTAGTGTCCCAGCTGTGTAGCGTCTTGTATCACCTCACCCGTCTGTTAATTAAATGTGGCTAGGCTAGCAGCAGCTAAACTAGCCAGCCCGGCCCTCGCCACAAAGACCGGGTCGTGAATGTTAATAACCGGCCTTTAAGTTCTTAAAAAGTCTCTGTAGAGCTCCGCAGCACGGAGAATTACAGGAAACACGACGTACTTTAACCCCAAAATTAAAGTTCCCAAGTCTTTCAAAGTCTCCAAAAAACAGCACGACGTGAAGTATCTTCTTCCATTGGGTCATTTGCCTAAACAAGCCAATAAAACAATTAATTCCTTACCAAAATCTTCAGCCAAATCACAGTCTTCATCCATAACGACTCACGCCAGCGTCAAACCAATAAAACTTGTATTATTAATCAATTAAGCCACGCGGGGTCACGCGGAGTCTCTCCTCTCAAGCTGAAAGGTAACAAGCTGATTGATTGATTAGAACGCGGCGTGACAGAGAATTATCGCAAATTGATCCAGCCAATCAGCGAGCTGTACAGGTCCAATCTAAAACTTCTCAGGAATACTGATAAACTTGAATGATCTCCTCAATATAATGTGCAATAATAATAATAATAATAATAATAATAATAATAATAATAATAATAATAACAATAATAATCATTATCATCATCATCATCATCATCATCATTGCAGTTATTTTTGGGATGGGGAAGGTATTTAAAATCAGCATCATCCTTATCATCCATAAGGCATCATCATCATCATCATCATCGTCATCATCATCATCATCATCATTATTGCAATTATTTCTGGGATGGGGAAGGTATTAAAATCATCATCTTTGTTATCATCTACAAGGCATCATCATCATCATCATCATCATCATCATCAGATAATGATAATTACCTACCGTTTTTCATTTATATTCAGACAGGGTAGGTATCTAAAATAAAAATCAATTTAATCTATCATCATCATCTTCATCATCACCATCATCATCAGACTTAAGGTTTGTATTGTTGCAGTTATCAAAGGAGAGGGGTGGGTGGTTATATAGCTTCATATAAAAGATTATTTTGAAACTTGAGTTCTTTCGGTGAGTTACGACATGGTTTGAATGAAGTCATGCAGACTGACTCACCTGTCAAACATTTAGGGGACAGATTTTTTACACAGTGTACACTCTTAAAAATCGAAGTATATTTGCTTTTGGAGTGCACTGTTTGTCACTGGTGCTGTGCCTTTTTATGTACAAACCTTTTTTTTTAAATTATTTATACCTTTATAAGTACAGTTAGCAGTACACCTGAGGGCTGGAAATGTCAGTAATGAGACAGTGAGGTAAATTGCCTTTATATCTCAAAAAAAAAATAAAAATAAAAATAAAAAAATAATTGAAGCAGTTGCTTTGTGGCTGAATTGTGACAAGACTAAATTGAGGATAAATCATCCTGATTCCTTTTAAGCCCAATAAAACTAAATGGAAATATAATAGCCCACTTCTATTACTCAGGTAAGTATTGCCTGTCAACTGTGAAGATGCTTATTATGGAGCTTTGTGCAGTTATGGCCTCTGTCTCCCACCAGGTGGGGTACTGGCTGGACCCCAGTGGCTTCAATCTGCCTCTGTCAACCCAGCTACTAGTATTTACTCCTCTGTACTACCTTTTCCAAACAGAAGAGGGCCAACATATAAATCACCCTCAAACCCCTGAATATGGCATATTTCTGTATCAGCAGCCCACCGCTGACAGCCAAGGACAGCTTGTTCTTTTCTGTGGATCAGGGAAGAATATCTGCACAATCAGTGGAGCTGAGACTCCACAAAGCTTCATTTTCTTTCATGCAAAGAATGTAAGCAGTTGTGAAATCTGAAGACCCACTCAAATATGATTTCCTTTCCTGTGTTGAGAAATCCCCATAGGCCGTTTATCTAATCATCTCCTAAGTACATTTTAATGTGATAACTTAAGAATAATAACATCTCAAGCTTTTCTCCCCGGAGGGTGTACTGAGCTCAGCACGTGTAAATAGGCTGTGAAGAAGCTGTGATCATACATATAGCGTGGAGGCATAAAGAGTTGCATGTAATGTCAGCGGGCTAGAAATGGTATGTGTAAGCCAAGCTAATGATGGTGTGTGATAGCATCAGAGCGAGACTTCATGTCTGCGTGTGAGTCCTTTTGAATGTATGTTACTAAAATATATTCCTGTTCTGTGCAGACTGTTTTATCCAGTGCTTCCAGGGCTCGCTGCTGAAACCAAGGGGATGGGGGGAGTTGAGTTGCAGTCAAGACCAAGATGGAGCAAGTTGAGGTCATGAGAAATCTTTAAAAACTGTAGTTTTTTTTNTTTTTTTTTTTTTTTTTTTTTTTTTTGTAATCAAGCACAAATAGAATACTAGGATGTAAGACCAGATGTAAGACCAAATGACAAAAGAATGCGTCTGAGAACAATGCACACAGTATCATCCGTCTTTTGTCTTTTCTGTATCTGATACCTTCCCCTGGCTGTAATTAATCCAAATATAACATGAGTGGATGCCGCACCGGTGAGAGGCTAGCAGGCAGAGCTTGACCAATAACATAACCAGCCATGTGATATTTCAACCAATTGCAGCTGGGGAAGGAATCAAAAGCAGAAAACACAGAAGTTTTCCTTGGAAGCCCTGCAAAAAGAACTCAAAGAACCTGAATCACATCTTGTGCCTTGAAACGCATTTTTTTACCATGAAAGTTGTATATTCTCTCATAATTTCTATGTCTAACTGCTCTAAAACAGGTGTGTTTAGCCAATCAAAATCTGGGAGGCACGAACTCTTGATCAATAGAACACACCCGATAGATTGTAATTCCGTCATTTATGACCGACAAGCTAAACAAGACAACATGGATGCCTCTGAATGGGAATTTTGAATTGAGTGACTGTTGACTTTGACTTTTCCTAATCAGAAGTAAAAAATTCCAAGTTCAGAGTTTGAGTCGAATGCAGCATCACTTCTCTACCCACATCTTATCAGTTAAATCAGATGTGTTTTGACAGTCAAGGTCTGGGAGACGCCAACTCTTGATCAATGAACACACCTGATTTGTGCGTAGAGCAGGTAATAGGGAAAATCTGCAGCGCAGTATAAAGGACAGGATTACGAACCACTAGAGAATCCTAGGAGTACAGTTGCTTAACTTAAATATTAATCAATTACTTAGTTACCTGTATTTCCTATCTTTCCCGAAGTAGTCAAATGCAATATTTTGTCAATAATCTACTTCAGTGACCATAGAATTTCAATGCAGCCTCAAGGGGGCACAAGCCAGTGTCCACCTTGTGCTGGTCCCAAGCCCGAATAAAT
>VXCM01003301.1:0-19049 GCA_014773175.1 Lucifuga dentata
CTGCATTTATTCGGGCTTGGGACCGGCACAAGGAGGACACTGGCTTGTGCCCCCTTGAGGCTGCTTTTTATACACTTACTGTAGTCTTACTATGTACTTACTATAGTCTTTTTATGCACTTACTATAGTCTTTTTATACACTTACTATAGCCTTACTATACACTTACTGTAGCCTTACTATACACTTACTGTAGTCTTACTATACACTTAATGTAATCTTTTGATACACTTAATATAGTTTTACTATAGTCATTATGCACTTACTATAGCCTTACTATACACTTACTAGTCTTACTATAGACTTACTATAGTCTTTTTATACACTTACTATAGTTTTTTATACACTTACTATAGTCTTACTAGACACTTACTGTAGTCTTTTTATACACTTACTGTAGTCTTACTGTTCACTTACTATACTTACTATGCTATAGTAAGTGTGTAATAAGACTATAGTAAGTGTATGGTAAGACTATATTAAGTGTATAGTAAGTGTATAGTAAGACTATAGTATGTGCATAGTAAGTCTATAGTAAGTGTATAATAATGCTATAGTAGGTGTGTAGTAAGACTATAGTAACTGTATTGTAAGGGTATAGTAAGTGTGTAGTAAGGCTATACTAAGTGTATAGTAAGGCTATGGGAAGTGTAAGTTTTATGACATTCTGTATCATTTTGCTACATTTGGCTGCTAAAGTTGAGTGGGCATGTCTTGAGAAAAAGTGCGATATGTCATGAAAGATTAAGTTAATTGTCACCAAACTATATGTGTATCCACAAACAAAAACTGAATCTGTAAAAACTGAGTCATTCGTTGAGTCGTCGTACGTACTTGGACCCCGTGTATTCCCGTTTGCGGCTATATTTTATTCTTTTTTTTAAATTTAGTACTTCATTTGTGAAATAAGAGAGGAACTCTGGTTAAAAAAAAAAAGAAACGTGTTCAGCTAATGAAAGTACTGTTAAATAATATAAAGTACTTCCTGTACTCCGGTTTTATTCATGTACTTTTTGCAAATGCATCTTGCTGCATCATGACACTGTAAATAGGAAAAGTACTGTGAGATTTATTGCTTTTCAGACTCTTAACATTATTGCTTTGATGCATACATTCCCGAGATGAATTATCAGCTTCTTTCTCATCTCTAAAAACCTTTTACATTTGTACTTTTTCCTCCTTTTCTGGAGCCCTTTGACATTTTTTTGGAACAAGCAATTACAGCAAAGATCCAAATACGATCAAGCCAGACACTTGGCATAGGAAATCCTTTCTCTGGGAGTAAAAACTCTGCTAAAGTCATTTATTTTCCAGCTGTTATCGGCTTTCCACTTTTGGGTGCCAAGAAGCAAAATTTACATTTAAATATTACCTCTTATCCAGCCTAATTTGTGTTTACTTCAGTGGATAAGAAACACAGGTAAACAGTTATTCCTGCCCGGTACTTTTTCTGAGCCAGAGATGAAATGTAGAAATCGCTAAACATCCATTTTTTTTTATAAAGACAAGGTCATGATGCAGCACAGAATTCAGCTCTAAAAGCAGTGGATCGCTGAGTTGCCAGGTACTTTTCTACGTCCGCGCCTGGAAGTGGGGGAAAAGGAAAACATTAGCATAGCATCAGGAAGTGAAAAAACAAATGCTGCATAATAGCGTTAATTTTTTAAAGTGGTTAAACAGTCTACATTAATCGCAAAAATTAACACATTAATTTTTCCAGCCCTAAAATATTTTTCTTATCACAAACGTTACAGCAACTGACAAGTTTTTTTTTACGAGATGATTGTCTGCATTTTAATTTGTGCCAACTGTTCTACACCTGTTTTATATAAAACCTTTCCCTTGATTCACTGAGGATGTATTGTGGCACGTGGCGGCGTTTTGCCACGCCTCCTAAACTGTCACGTGACGTCTGCGTGAGAAGTTTCCAAACAGTTGTGGGAACACCTTAATGGAACGGGGCTACGAACAAAGTTAAAAAAAAAAAAACTAAACAACTTTTCNTTTTTTTTTTTTTTTTTACTTTTAAGATACTTTTTGGGAATAAAGACTGAAGAGACAGATGTTGGGTTAGCAAACAAAGTAGACATTTTCTTCAACATTCACTCATGTCCTCACCTGCATATAAACACACACTCAAGACGTTACAGACTTACATATTTAAAGGACCATACCAGTGGTTTTGCATGTTTGAGCCCAATATAGCAATATAACAGAGCCACGTGGAAGAAAATGTATGTAGATATAGTCTCAGGAGAGGTCGGCTTTTACCGAAAAATTTAAAGTAACCATCCCTTCTACATTCTGACATACTTGTTAGAATGTGAAACGTTTGATTTTTAAAGCTTAAGGGATTTGGCAAAACTGGAAAACTAAATTATTTTATACGTTTCATGTTTTGTATTTATAGTAGTTTCATGATAAAAATCACCGATATGGTCCTTTAAATAGGACCTCTTTAATACTGACGAGACAAACTTGACAGTCACAGCCAAATCTAACATTTGGCCGGCGTCAGACGCCACATACTTCAATTCAAGCTTGTTTTTAAGGACACGTTAAGGACAAAGACAACAAATAAATGAGACATGCTGGTCAAAACACATAATGCCCTGGATTTTTATTTCATTTTGTGATAATTCAAGAGGATTCTTAATCTTTCCCATGTTTGTGTGTGGTGGGAGGGTCTACAAAAACAAACCTCATGAATAAAGCGGGCCATTGGAATGGGCATAGGGTTTGTGGTACAGACAAAGAAAAACTACAAGTAGCCTTGTTCAGTACCAAACTCTTCACAGAAGAGAGCTTTTTAAGGTTCTTTTTCCCCAAATGAAGGCACCCAATAACTTGTGGTTCATGGCCTTGCAGCCTTCTAGAGAGTTCTAAAGGTAGAGAAATGGTCTGTTTTTTTACTTTTGTATCATGTAGAAACTGGAATGATAAATGTCTGTTACTGCATTTTTCCTCCTTTTTTTTTTTTTTTTTTNTTTTTTTTTTTTTTTTTTAGATGAACAAGTAACAAAAGAATGAAGTGTTTTGGCAAGAAAATACAAAATAATGGGGGGATACAAAAATAGTTCTTTCAGAAAATGAGAGGGAAGGTGGGGATTATCTGTCAAAGAAAAAAAAAGTAAATTAGGTCATTTGGTGCAAAACTAGAAAACGATATTAAAAGCAGCATCAATCGGTTAACAAAGTAAAATGATAGTGCTTATTAAATCAGAAGCAGCAAAGTCTTCTGGGAAAATCTTCATCCCCATTGTTTTGTTACTTGTCTCAGGAATAATCTGTGAGTGGAAGAACTTTGTGGAAACTGACAAACCGATGCTTACAACAAATGAGTCACACCTGTCTTTGCACCTGAACATGTACGAACGCACGGGTTCCACATGACACACGGAAACATCCTGGAAGAATGCCGAGCCAAACGGAACGAGCCCCCGGCTGCGTTCACAACATCCAAAAAAAAAAAAAAAAAAANAAAAAAAAAAAAAAAAAATACAGTTTTTAATCTAGCTAAACACTGAGGACAGCACAGGGCGCCGGCGAGGAGCACAAAACCGAAAAGAAAAAACAGGGAACGCAAATCAAAGCCTTTGTAAACACGGCACAATAAATAGGTCATACAGCAGGTTGGGTTCCGCACCATGCGTGTGACGACACACGTTTTTCTGTGGTATAACTTTCACAACCTCACACTCGCAACCAGTTGCAGTTTGTCCTTTTCTCTTTTTTAATATCCCGAGTGCAAAACATCACAAATGAACAATTCTGAATTCAAGTAATGTTATATACAAGAAGAGGGTGGGGGGTGGAGGAGGGGATTACAAATATGCAGTACTGTACATATAATTGCCATATTTATAATTTACAGACAGTCTCTTATTAACAGTAACAAATAGGGAAGGGGAGATTTGTACGAGCATTGCAATTAAGTCCCAAAACAGTTGCCGTGGAAACCCAGCACTGCCGCGCTCATTCCACCACCACTTGCATTCACGACTAACGGATGATGCATAGCACCTAAAAAAACAAAGGAGTTCTGCTTCCCCGCCCGTGCTGCGTTCAGGGGGCTACGTAACTTCCATGGCCACTGTGTTTTCTGATAGACTGTTCAGTGCCGGCTTGTCTTGATCGTGATTCTCCCTGTGAGACAAACGAAGACGACAGTTAGCGTCCCACAAACACATTTTTAAGCTTTATTTGAAAACAAAAGTTAAAAAATCACAAAGTTTGAAATACATATAATATACGTGTAAAATTACAGAATTTAATCAAACAATCTAAGCTCAGTATTTGGGGTTGGGGGAGAAAAAAAAGATTAATTGCAATTTAAATGATTCGATGTCAATAAACTTTGAAAACTGCACTGAAGGTTTTCTGTTAGAAATCAATTCAAAGTTAATAAATTGTACAAAATAAAAAGCACATATTTTGAAAGAACGTCTTCACTTTTTTTTTTTAAAATATAATAATGTAATTTAGAAGACAAAACCCAAAATAATGTTTCAGAATTTAAATTAACATTTATTTAAGCCTGCATTGATTTTTCTTTAACACCTGTTCTGTTTCTTACCTGGGCACCATATCCAGCGGCGAGGCTGAGGCCGTGGTGACCTTGGGTTTCTGACAGTTGGCGGCGGCAGCGGCGAGTTTTAAGGCGGATGTTGACACGGTGGTGCTCAGCGTCCGTGGGGCGTGGGCGCGCTTGGCGGTGGGGACACCCAGACGGAGGCTGTTGTTTCCCAGCAGGACCTGAGTGGCGGCAGCGGCGTTGGCTGGGTGGGCGGTGCCATTGTTGTTACTGGTAGAGGAGGAGGAGGAGCCTGTGGTGCTGCAGGGGTGAAGCAGGGCAGGGTTTGGGGTAGTAGTGGGAGGAGCTGGGGTAGCAGGGGCTGGCGACGCTGTGCTTGGGAGGTGCAAGCCCTTATAGACACCTGAACGGCCAGAGAGGGAGGGGGCAGGGTCAGAATTTGAACATGGAAGGTTATAATTAACATTCATTACTGTTTTAATTCACATAAATAAAAGTTCACAAATATTTTGTACGCTTATCTTTGCTAAATCAAATTCAAACAGAAGTTACATATTGCTGCTGTTCCTGCTTGTGAAATGCTGCCTGGGTTTTTAGGAACATCAGCACTTGCTGTTCGCTCTGACTCATGAGAAACGCACTTCGTCGTCGGCGTGATTTAGGTCACAAATATTCCAAAAGCCCCACAATTTACAATAATAAAATCTCAGCATCTTGACAGAAATAAAACTTGTAGGAAATGTCACACAAGGTTGCTAATAGTCAAAGTTGTTCATCAGATGCCTGTAATATGTTAAAGGACCATACCACCCATTTTGCAAGTTTGAGCCTAACATGTTCAGTTTTCATACATGTTATGTTACTGACAATCATTTCCCAAAACCCTATTTAAGCTTTCCTGATATTTTGCTAAATCTCTTAATCCTTCAAAATCAAATATTCAAGTGATACACCCACCTTAAAAATCCATGTTCCTCCTGATAATAGTTACACAGCCTTATGAAGTCATGGTCCTTTAAATTTGTAATTTAAATGCAGGTCTTCTTTTGGGACTATATTCCCCGATGGAGGCATACATTCACTCCACGTTTTTTATTGCACTTAACACTAAAATTACATAACTTCTAAAAAACCTGAATACACGTCTTGTTGGTGATGATGGATTACCTATCCCAAGAACGTTTACAGTATCAACAAGTTGATTTTAATAGAGAATGAACTGAAACCAATGGAGGTCTGGAAGGTAGGAAAAACATTTTTAATTCACCGTTCCAGTAGTATGCTTTGGGAAATGATTATTAGTAACGTTACATGAAAATTGAATAAATTAGGCTCAAACATGCAAAGTGACCAATATGGTCCTTTAACTGCACAGGAGGAGTTTGCAGGGTGGGGGTGGGGCGTCATACCTGAGGGGGAGAGGATGCCATTGACTCCGCCTCCCAGGGCTAGCTCCTCTTTCGTTTTGAGAGCCAGCAGTTGCTCGGCGGTGACGAGGGCCGAGGCGGCAAACTGTGCGCTGGCCGGGTCCAACGTGTTCACCAGACCCTGTTTAAAAAAAAAAGTTAGATTCACAGCAGCAGCAGTGGTGAGTGATGAAGAGGATGAAGGAGTGTGTGTGTGTGTTTCTGACCTGTGTGCTGTTGGCAGTGGCGGTGCTGTTGGCTTGCTGTTGCTGCTGGATTTGCTCCAGCTGCTGTTTCTGCATCAGGACCAGCTGCTCCTGATGCTGCTGGTACTGTTCAGCTGAGAAAGCTGAGAGGACAAACATCTGTTCACAACAACGTCCTCACCATCACACACACTTAGTAAAATCCTGCTTTTTTTTCCATATATAACCACAAAAAAAAAAAAAAAAAAAAAATCTAAATCCTTTATTAGACTGTTATTTTCCTGCGTGATACACACACTATTCATTCATCGCATACAGGAAAAGCATAGGTGGTGTTTCTGCATAAAGTGATACTACGACCAAAGATGCGCGTAATCCGACTCGCATTTATTTAACTTTTTGGGATTTTTCACTGCCAGAACAGTTGAGAAAATAAAACACCTCCTCTGCTAACAAACACTGCTGCCTTGTGTCATTTGGCAGCAGCAGCAGCATAAAAGTGTAACTAACAAACCGCTGCACGTGACACACTGCGCTGTCTGAATTCTGTTTTCCTGCTCATCTTACACACTACCAGGCAGTAAAAGTATGGTTTTAAATGTTTGTGTTGGATGGATATAACAACAGCATTATGCAAATGAATCGTTTCTGATGAGGCGGGCGCAGAAAACCAAAACCAACCTGGATCCTTCTTAGAAACATTTTTTAAGGCTGTTGGTAGTTTGAGGTGTGTAATTTTTACAAAGGTACCATGCCACCCACACCAACACCCACCCAACGCCTTCTTCAGCACCCAAGGAAAGATGGTATGAGAGGACAGTAAAAGCTCTCAGACTTTCCTCAGCTCAGCAGAAGCTTAAATTAATTACCGATCCGGTCTGAAGACGTTAAAACGTGCGATAAACATTAAGAGACGAGTTCACCGAAGAAAATGATTACAGTTTGTAAGTTCCTGCGGCGGTCCGACTCTGGTTTGCTGCTTCCAGGTTCAGACATCTTTTTATTAACACCAGTATGAAGCTGTAGTGGTTTGGCTGATTTACAGACACCAGGATGTCGCTGCAAGACGAGACTCGGCTTCAGACGGAAGCTGCTGTGTTTTACCAAAACCTTCAGTCGCTGCTACAGGATGAATAACAAATCATCACTACAGGCTCATTTCCATCCTGGAACGTCTGGAAGCAGCACGGTCTAACATGAGTTACAGTCCGAGTCTTGCTTATGAGTCAGAGTCTTACTTGACTGGTTCGCTATCGATTCCCACGTTTCAAGATATTGCGACGTCATGCGCCTGAATGCATCATTGATTTATTTATTCCCTGTAAGCCTTTCAGCTCTCCACTCCACAGGATCAAGGACTTCTTCTGCTCATTTCACACGGCGAGTTTAATTTAATGCAGAAGGTTTTTACCTGTACACACTGAGGCTTTTTTTTTTGTCGTTTGTTCATCATATTCTTGTCGTCTGTTTTCTGTAAGGAGCTTTGCAACAAACCTGCAACTTCTCGACTGACAAACTCAAGCAGATTCGTTGTTCCAGAGGAAATCATACGCTCATCAAACGTAACGACTCGGCCTGTAACATGTTTGGAGGGACATTAAAGGACCATGCCAGCCATTTTTGCATGTTTGAGCCTAATATATTCAATTTTCATACACACTACTGGAACGATGACCAAAAAAAAAAACATTTTCCTACCTTCCAGACATCCATTGGTTTCATTCTGCTATTAAAATCAACTTGTTGATACTTGAAACGTTCTTGGGATAGGTAATCCATCATCAACAAGACGTGTATTCAGAAGTTACATAATTTTAGCATTTAATCTGAATATGCTTCTTTGTGGTGCGTTCAAGTGCTGTAGTGAAGAACTGACAACAGACAAGACATTCAGCTGCATTGTAATCGTGAACCTGAACACGGAAGAAAAAGAATCAGTCAACATGGATTTAGAGAAAAGACATCATGAGTTAGAGGTGACTGAATTGNGGAAGAAAAAGAATCAGTCAACATGGATTTAGAGAAAAGACATCATGAGTTAGAGGTGACTGAATTGATGCTGTGCTAAAATAATTTTAGCTAACATCTGAGTAGTTAGTAAGACTTTTTTCTCAATCTAATATGTACAACAGCGATGAACGCGTCATTCCTCAACATCACGTGAGGAAGTCTCTGTGCTGGATGNTAATATGTACAACAGCGATGAACGCGTCATTCCTCAACATCACGTGAGGAAGTCTCTGTGCTGGATGAGACCAACATCTAAACACAGCAGAATTTTGAGGGAGACTTTGCACCACTAGGAAACATTTTCAGATCACTCCACACTTTTTATTGCGCTTAAACGCTAAAATTACATAACTTCTAAAAAAAAAAAAAAAANAAGTATCAACAAGTTGATTTTAATAGCAGAATGAACTGAACCCAATGGAGGTCTGGAAGGTAGGAAAAACATTTTTAATTCATTGTTGCAGTAGTATGCTTTGGGAAACGATTGTCAGTAACATTACGTGTATGAAAATTGAATATAATAGGCTCAAACATGCAAAATAACCGATATGGTCCTTTAAGACAAACAGCTGCTTGTCTGTGCTAACGGCAGCACACATTGAGACCTGTGGCTTTCAGTTTGTATTCACAGTGTCCCCACACACACACCTCAGCATCTCATGAATTTATTTATCAGACTCATTTTAAGTGACTCCGTGTGGACTGGGTGGGAGGCAGGCGCTGCAGTGTGAATGTCAACCAACAGCTAACTAACAAACTAAAACTTTCTAAAAGCTTCACTGCTGACAAAGGACACGCAGAAGTCGTGTCAATTAGATACTTCTGGCACAAAAAAAAAAAAAAAAAAAAAACCCAGATATGATAACTACCACCATCAAGATAAATTTTAAAAAAACTAAAGTTATTCCTGATTAATTATACAGATAAGCACTTTTATGAGGACAGAAGCGTCTTTATATGTGCTGTTTATCATTAACGTGTCTTAAAAACCAGTAAAAACACGGTGATTTTGAACCGTATCTGCTGCCACAAACTCAAAGTAATAATATCAACAGTACCTGCAAAACTATCTGATGTTAACATCCATGTATGCTAGCACACGGCTTAGCGTGTTTTTAGCAGCACTTACCAGCGATGGGTGGGGGGGCGGGGGCCACCCTTACCCGGCGGNCCCAAACACAGAGGCAGAAGCCGGGCGCTTCAGGCCTCGACTCAGCCTCCTGAACAGCGGGTGGGCGTTGTCCAGCTGGTGTAGTGGTAGCGTCCGTGGTCTAAAGTGCCGCCATCGGCATGCCTTTATATTCAACAGTATCTGACTGAGGTCCGTGGAAGAGGGAGAGGAAGATGAAAGAGAGGAGTCGAGGGAGGAGCTTCTGTCCGAGGTATTTGTTTCTGAGGTACTGGCAAACTTGTCGGTGGCTGGCGAGCGTAAAGTAGTTGGAGGAGGAGGAGGAGGAGGAGGAGAGGGAGGAAGAGGCAAGTCGAGTGTATCTGGATCCAGTCCGTGGAAAACATCATCATGGTCCGTGTACGCGCGGTCCAGCAACAGCCTGGACAGGAGGACACGGTCAGGACGTTAGGACACAGAAATACCTTCTTCATACACATCAATGACTAAAGACTGAAAAGTAATAGCAAATTATACTTAGGTATGGAAACATCACGGTGCATGGTCACATGACATGACTTCATTTACACAGATTTTTAAAATGTTGTCTCTAACGAAAGGCAGACCTGATTACGCTTCATGCATTGGAATGAAACGCCGCATCACTTTTATCACACCATGAGTTCACCATAAGGAATTCACTTACAGGAAGTTGGATGAAATGTCTGAAATTTTCCACCTCTCCTCGTCACTAAATGGTTTTGGAAATAATGATACTCCTCTTGAAAAGATTACATATAACCTTAGAAAAGGATAAAACACCTTTTTTATATTGATCAATATTGATATAAAAAATAAAGTGCCTGAAATTAAACTCCTCACTATGCCAAAAAAAAAAAAAAAAAAAAACCCACAGTGCGCCATACCTAACAGGCTGATTCTGCTCGTGGACGGCGTGGAAGTGAGTTTTGATCTGATAAACACAAGGTCAGCTTACCTTCCACCTCGTCCCACGCGTCTGCGAGCCATGCCCAGGCACCGCCGCGGCACTGTGAGCGTGGTCAGGCTGTAGCGGTNACGCGTCTGCGAGCCATGCCCAGGCACCGCCGCGGCACTGTGAGCGTGGTCAGGCTGTAGCGGTAGCGGGCTTCTGCCAGGCCGCCCTCCCACGGTCCACGCCACGGCCAGCTACCCACCCGGTCCTGACGAGCCTGAAACAAACAGACACGATGCCGAGTCTCACGCTGCGTCTCTGACCTTTGCATCAAGTTTGATCTGCTGCAACACTTCTTGTTTGCTTTAGTGTATATATATATATAAAAAGAATAAAATTAAAAAAAAAAGTATAAACCAAATGAGATGATTTTTTTTTGTTTTGTAATTGTTAGTTTGCTATTTTGAGTTGTATGTTTGTAGGTGTTTGCTGAGAACTTTCACAAAATATTTTATTTTTTGTTTTTCTTATGGGCTCTGGACCGAAATAAAGGAATTTAAATTAATAAACAAACTTTTTACGGAGAACCAGAAAGGTAACTTACAGCATAGTATTGGCAGCCTGACTTCCTGCGGAAAGCGTAGGTGCCGTCCGGGTCGTTTTCTTCCTCTGCTTCCGATGAGCCCGAGTGCAGCTGAGGACAAAGGTCAGAGGTCAGGTGCTGGAACAACAAGATTTACAATGTAGAAGCCAGAGATACAGCTTTAAATATATTCCATCCCATGTTGTTTAGCAACTTAGAAAGAATGTATTGGGGCAAAGGTCAGAGGTCATCCCTGCATCACTATGACAGAGCAGAAGTCTGAAGAAGGGCAGAATTAAGAAATTAAAATTCCCTGACAGGCAGCAGCATTCTGCTCTGTCATTTAAAGTCTACATGCAGACATCCTCACTTCTTGCAACATCATTTTACCCAGAAAACACCTAGAAACCAACTACAAGCATCTTCTCTTAGTACCGTTATTATCTTTTTATTTATTAGTCCTTTATAAAATTTAGATAGTTTAGCTTCTGTCTGTGTTTTTCGCACTATTTTGTGTTCTTATCTTGATATTTTTTGTCTACTTGCATGTTTAAATGTTGAAATTAGCACTAGGAGGATTTCACCTTCCTGTGTATATGGATGAGTTGACTGATTGATACCCAGGTATTCTCATCTACGTTTAGACGAGTGTGTGTGTGTGTGTGTGTGTGTACCTGGGAGAAGGGCTCGTCATCCGAGCTGGGGAAGTCGNGTGTGTGTGTGTGTGTGTGTGTGTACCTGGGAGAAGGGCTCGTCATCCGAGCTGGGGAAGTCGTACTGGTTGAGGTCCTTGGCGTTGAAGATGACTGGACCCGGGTGGTGGAGGGCGCCGGACGACAGAGGAAGCACCTTCTGCTTCTTCTCATACTTCCTCTTCTGCCTGGGAACTTCTGTCTTCTCAGGCTGCGGGAGGAAGATGTATTAGAGACATTTCCTGATACAGGAGCAGCTGAGACTTAAATGATCCCTTTTCTCAAATGCTACAATTTAAAAGTGAGATCTTGTATTTTTTTGTTGTGTGGTAGGAAATATAAACGTTACTAGTTACAGGTTGACAGGTAATATTGTAATATAATATTGTACGAAAAATACAGAGGATGAGAGCCACTAACGTTTGCTCCAATGTTCTCATCACCCTTATAAAATACTCTAATATGTCTCATTGTGGGTCTCACCTTGGACTTGTAGTCTTTGAGGTCCATGTGGTCCTGGTGTCGGTACTGGTTGGTTAGGGGCACCAGGGGAATGATCTGAGGCCTCACCAGCGCCCGCTCAGCCAGCACCTCCGCCATCACCTCGCCTCCGTAGTCTGACATGACATTCCTGCAAAAGAGAAAAAGGAACGTTGGATCTAACAGCTTATCATCGATCATTTCATTTGGAAAAATGGTCAAATTAATGTGGAAACGCTGAGAATTTGTTCTGTATCTCACAAACAAAAAAGCTGCTTCAGCTGCTCTTTTATCTCAGTTTCACAATCTGAGAAGTTACCTGCCGCTTCTCTTTGTTTGGATGCATCTGTGCTATCAAACTGACTGTATTATTCTGTACTGTGTGTGTGTGTAATTCTAAAGCGAGCTCACCTCTTCTCAAAGATCTCCAGCGTGAGATGCAGCAGCTCTCGTTTGCTCTTCTCTCTCCTCTTGATCATTTCCAGGATGGTGACGGCCCTGCTGAGATCCCTGCGCAGCTTCAGCATCTTCTCGTACGACGCCTCGTCGTTCTTGCGGTTCTGGCGGCCAAAAGCGAACGAGCATGAGCTTCGCCGCAACAACGCAGCGTCTATTACTGCACCACATTTGAAATATATAGATGATACGTTGTAATAAATACATGCAAAGCGTGTGCAGGGAGTTCTACAGCGTTTCAGTTAAAGAAAGCTGAAAGCAAGTAATTCAGATTTGCAAAGTTAGGCGCGATTACGTAAGTTAAATTCTGAGATATTGAACTGCGTTGCTTAAATCTTAAAAACAGCCATTCGTTTCTTGCCAAACTGAACATATGTAACTATAAAAGCAGGTCACTTAGAGCATACAGTTACACCAACATGACCACTTGGTGGCATAAATGTACTTTGCTGGAGAGCTGGAAAGAAACTACAAAACAATATTCCCATGCGGACAATGTTTCCACTGTGTTAAATGACTGTATAAAGAAAAAAAAAAATACTAGAACACATGAGAATTTTGCTCAACTTCCTCTAAAACAGCAGTGTAATGTTTCCTGTTGGCGTGTTTGCTGGGCCTCATCTAATAAATATCACTCTCACCTTGTATGTGGAACCAACTGGGACATTAATCCTAAACTTTTATGGTCAGAATTGCATAACTCACTATTGATTGTTGGTTTAATGTAATAGTAGTGACATACTGCTAATTACTGTTAGGTTATCTAAGCTTTCAGCATTTCATGAAGCGGCACAGAGCAGATTAATTTAGAACAAAATCTCCAACAAAATGCAGTCTCTCAGGACAGACGACACTCCTGATAGTATGGATATACTGGTCACTGGTACAATAAGGTACAATAAGGTCAAATCTAGTATATTTAGTGGCTAACAGCATTCCACTGCACCCAAAATTAAAACTAAATCAATCAATCTAAACCGTAATTCATACTGAGATCAAATTATTACAACAGTTTAGCGCTGCAATCTGAAAGAGGAGAGAAATCTGGAATGACGCAGAGACGGACACGTTTTATACATTCATCTGTCAGAGTTGACCAACCTTCCTGGTTTGCATCTTCTCTGTGCGCCGCCGGAAGGCCACGTAAGGGTCGCCGGTGCTGGATCCATCCCGCTTCTCCTGCTTCACGTTGGTGATGAGCGAGCTGCCCTTAATTATTTTCCTCTTGCGGCTCCAGTAGTCGAAGACCTCCTTGATGAGCTCGTCGTCCTCCTTCAGCAGCAGTTTGGCCTCCGGGAGGCTCACCAGCTGACGGGTTCAGACGGAGATCACGCTCGTTGATAAAAAACTCTTTTTGTGTGGCATGGAGAACATCTACGCTTATGTTATCATTTGTTTTATTTTTATACTTGCCAAAATTATGCAACACAGCTCATTGAGTTATCAGGTATTTACAGCTGATTGCGTTTGGGAAGAGACACTAACCTGTTGTCCGCTGCCTTTCTCCAGTCGGTCAACCATCTCCTCAAACTGCAGGAGGCTGATCTCCATCTTCTTCTTCAGCTTGGTGACGAATGCGTCGTCGTCTGAGTCCAAGTCGTAGTCGGGCTGCTCCGTGTCCAAGCTGAAAGCTGCAGAGAGAGAGAAAGGCTCGTGGATCTGATCGGAGGGTTTATACTGTGCTGCTTTTCAATCAGAATCACCTGCTGAGTGAGCAGGAGAGCCCAACTTCTTTTCTAAAGGAGTAAAAGTTGTGCATCCTTAAAACTGACGACTTGAATTACAGGGAGGGAAAATAAACAAAAATCAGGCCATTCGTTCAAATAAGGCTCCGGCAGACAAAGTGCAGGCAGGTACTTCTGCAGACGTTACGTTTCTGTCCTGATGTTGAATTCAGCCTAAAGACTGAACATCTGCCAACGCCACAAACTTCACTTTCTACTGTTCAACTAATGGCTGAAGCTTTGGTGACCAGTGATCATCAGTCGCTTGCAAAAATGATAAACTGACGGAAAATGATGACTGTTTTTCAGTCAAAGCAGCTCACAACCACAGCAGCTTCACCTTCACTGGTTTGGTAATAGAAAAGTGCCAAGTGCAGCATTTTAGAAATTATTTAGATCAATTGTCACCAACCTTTTCCAAACCAAGATCACTTCTCATGTCTAAATATAGGCCAAGATCTACTGTTCATAAATATAAGAAACACCCATAAATGTTTAAATGCTGAATAATGCTGCCTCTTTTATTTACAGTCCATTTTTAACAATTTTAATTCAGACTATTGTATGTGTGCTTTGTCAAGGCACAGTATGAACTGAAATACCGGTATCCTCACCTTCTCTCAAAATCAGCCAAGGCAAAAATTAAAATATGAATGACTGCAATACATTACATGCAGTTTATTTTAACGAGGCACAAGGAGCTTCAGTTTTTTGTGCTTGGCCAAAAGGTTACTCACAGGAAATGAGGCCTCTGCTGCAGCCTTTCTTTTTTCTGTGGACTTGGTAAACAGCAGCTGCTGTGTCTTCAATGCCGACTTCAACTCAGTCACTTTGGTGGAACACAGAGCGCTTTTGGGTGGGAAATCTTTAAATTTCTGGTGGTTAGTGACGTGATATCATTCCAGGTTGTCTTTTTTCGCCAGCGCAACTGCTTGGTTACAAAGTCGGCAGACTGGTCTGTCGTTGACCAAAGTGAACAAAAACTCATGCTCCCATTCAGAATGAAAGTTGTAGGTTTTTGGCTTCTTTCGCATATTCTCCGCCATCTTATCAGATTGCGAGCCGGTTGCTAACTTGTATTTGAATGACTGTGGCTCTGTGACTTCATGGCCATGGCAGTACTGTGATCCAGCCAGCCAATCAGACAGGAGAACAGGAGAGTGACATTTCTGGATTGGCTGGATCGAAAAAAATATATAAATGACAAATTCTGATAGGTTAAAACAATATATTATTCCCTAATGTTTTGCAATCTTTTGAGTGTCTTAAAGATCGACAGGTCGATCACGATCGATGGGTTGGCAACCTGATTTAGACAATCTATTTTACTTACTCTTTACACTTGAATTATAAGAGGAAGACTAACTTCTAGTTATTTACAGACTCAGCAAAGCATTCTGAAACCCATTTTATCATCCTGTTATAAGAGAATAAGAAACATTTCTGTCCACAGGCTGATAAACCCTGTAAACCCCACAGTGAACTTTCACTTTCACTATAACAGTCCACTTACACTTTCACTAACAAGTGGGTTACATTTTTAAAAAGTGGGACCCGTCCGTCATGGCTCTTTATGACGGGTTTTTATGTCAAAGGAAAGCTGCTTATGCCACAGTGAGATAACTACATGAAATATGGTGCTACGATATGCATATCAGGACTAAAATAGCTGCTATAAAGGTTTTTCTAGTGGTGAGCAACATTGTTTTTCAGACTTTGCTAAACTGGCATGAAGAGCTTTTAGTCCGTGTCAGTGTGACTGCTGTCATGTCGTATTTTATTAACAGTGTTTTAGCATTGCTGCGTGCCGTTTTAACATAAATGGGACAAATGGAGACAATTACATACAGGAAACTCCAGCAACACAGTTACTGCACATTGCTGCTGCTAAATGCAATCAGCTACAAAATGCTAAGTCTTTACTGGCCACAACATTAACTCTGATGCATGCAGAAGGATTTTTTTTTTTTTTTAACCTTTATTTATTCAGGTTTTGTTCACTCAGCATCAAATGCTCTTTTTCAGCACACACAGCTCACACACACACACCTGGAAGCTGCTCAGAACAGCCACAGACATCTCTGCTGCCAATGAACAGCAACACTGGAGCATTTGGACCAAATTATGACGTACAATTAGTCAGAGCTAAGAAAAATGAAATGCAGCATCCAAATCTGGGCCTGCAAGAGCAAACGCATCACACTGAAGGGCTGAAGTCATACACTTGTTGTTTTTGTTGTTTTAAAAGAGATGAAGTCATATGCTTGTTGTTTTTTTTAAATTCCATACCAGCATGCCCACAGACTGATGACATTTAGTACAGGTTACTGCCATATATGGACTTTTAATGTAGACTTCCTCTGAATACAAACTGATAAAAATTCCTGATAAAAAGTTAAAATTGTTTAAGTTTTGACCTGCTGTAATCAGCCATTCGTCTTCTGCTTGTGGAACACCAAATTAAAAATGAAGAGAAACGACACTAAATAGGAGAAATTTCTGTTCCACTACACAACATCCAATCAGAGCACTCCCTCTCTCTCAACAAACTTCTGCTAAACGTCCGTTAAACATGCCCACCCAGCTAAACGGCTGCAGATAAGCGACAAACTAGTCCCAGCAGATCTGGACATGAGATTGTTGGTCGCATGTTCAATAACGGCTCACAGCCTGATGAGTCGAGGCCACAAGGAAAATTCAGAATTCAAAAATACTTCATAAGAGAAAAAAAAAAAATGCTGTGAGCAAAAGCGGTGAACAGCAAAGGCAAAATCAGAGCAGTTCAGTCAGCAGTTCAGTGTGTGTGTGTATGTGTGTACTCTGCAGAATCCTGACCAGAGGCAATGCTTGATTCTTGTTTTCCTCACATGTATTTGTTCATTAAGAACCAGAGAAAATTCATTTCTGAAGCTCTTTAGGGTTAAAACCTTCTCATTCATGGGCCTACAGATTAGCATCAAACAGCAGAGCTCACGCAAAACCTGCTGGATCGGAACATCGGGAAAACACGACTGGATTTCTTTCAGCCTGTTAATGTCAGATTTGTTAAAAATCCTGATTTGCAGAGTTGTTTGGGATCAATGGACAAAAGTAACAATGACTGACTGTGTAATGTTGATATATTCATCCACATCCTAGTAAACTTTGATTTATAATCTCAGTTGTTTGATCAAATGTGTGACGCTCTGTGAGACATTTCTGACTGGGAGACGAAGTCCTGCTGCAGCTTAAACGTGAAGTGAGAAAGTCGTGTCAAATCAACTCTGGCATCCTTCCTTTCTGACTTAACACAACAGCTTCAATTATGATTACCACTATTATTATTACTATTATTATCACCATCACTGTCATTATTCCAAGTTCCTTTTTATGTCCTATAATCATAATTGTAATGATGCAACTGCTTTTTCATTTGGAATCTGCAGGATTATTATTTTCTCTGTTTGCTGTTCTGCTTTTATTTTTGTGAAGTAATGATTTCAAACATCTACTGCCCATGTTCAATGTATGAAAGTAAAAAAAGAATAAAAACTTGGTCAAAAAAAACCAAAACAAAAACAGCTGGAAAACTTGCATTTTTTTTTTCTTTTTCCTGTGTTTATGTTGTGCTTCTGCATGAAAGAAAAACACTACAATATCTGCTGAAACACACAAAATCAAACCAGCTGCCACTAAGCGATAACACACAGACCAAACCATCCAATTCTAAAATAATAAAATCATGAAATATTTTCCTCCTGAGCCAACAATAAGGCAGATGGGTACAACAGATGATACATGGATAATGAAGGGATCAATACTGCAAGCTCAGTCTTTAATATCACAGTAGTACAAGGAATCAGTAGCAAAGCGACTTGAACCAATTCAAAGGCACCTGCAAACGCAGCCAAAAAATTCATGGCTGCATTTCTTTAAAATTATTACTGGTTTTATTTATTTGTATTGGTGTTTCATAGTTGGTCAACTTTGTTGTTTTTAAATACGTTTAAACATAAATTGACTTGAGTCAAGATGTCAAGGTGCTGATAACTCTGCACGCTGGCCGGCATACTCGCTCACATGAATGAATGAAATTATTAATGTTCCTGCTATGACATATCAAATAACTTTATGCACAAACTTGGTGTTTTAGATCATTTTTCTGTCATTTCAGGGTGTAACATGTAAAATAACAGCAGGCGTCCAGCTGCATAAACTGCTTATTCCAACTCAGAGTAGAATGTTCCAGATGTTTTGTTATAAACCTCCTTAACTTTCAGCCCTAGAAATGGTCAAACTGAATTTTCTATACTTGTCAGACCGTCTGGACTTTTGACAGAAAGCTTAAATTGTTTGACAGCAACTCGACAAGACAAAATGTAGTTTTGTTTTGCTTTTGAACTGACAAGTGTCGTGCAGCAAATTGCTTTTCTTTGAGAAACTGTCATGGCGGCTGGTTGACAGACATGATTACTGAGCAAAGCAAACAGACGAAAACATAACATTTCAGTAAAAACTCAAATAAATGGATGGATTATTAACACATTCACTCCCTTATTAATGAGTGTGTCACTGAATGGGCTTAACTTTTTTATATTTACACAGCCCAATATGAACAATATGACCATTTCAGATTTAACAGTGTGCATAACAGAATGTTGATTGAGGTCACCTGACCTCTAAGTCGCACAAAATTGGTAAAGGAAAATATCTATACATTAAAAAGGATAATCTAATGAAAAGATAAAAGATGTTAAAGGACTATACCGTTCATTTTGCATGTTTGTGCCTGATATATTCAATTTTCATACACGTTACGTTACTGACAATCATTTCCCAAAGCATACTACTGGAATGGTGAATTAAAAATGTTTTTCCTACCTTCCAGACCTCCATTGGTTTCAGTTCATTCTGCTATTAAAATCAACTTGTTGATACT